>JAAIXJ010000252.1:198297-251848 GCA_013403705.1 Heliconius hermathena
TCTCAATATATATATATATATATATATATATATATATATATATATATATATATATATATATAAATTTATTTTAGGATTAGTAACCCAATGTATATTTTATTATTATAATTTATTTTTCTTTTTATTTGTTTATTTATTTTTATTATTTTCTGCATATTCTGCAAGAACCTCTTAACAGGTAAAGGCCTCCTGTAAAGTTTGCCAATCTTCGCATAATGTAATATCGTAATGTTAAGTTTATTCGGTTTGTTGATTAGTGTTTATATTTAGTGTAAAGATCAAAGATATTTCAATTGGGATATAAACTAGTAGCCCTTGCTTAAAATAGGAAGTGAACAAAATAAAAAAAAGCCCTTACCGTATGTAATAGATGTTACTAATAACATGTGATCTATATTTAGATATTGGGAAATCTAGCGCGTGATTTGCTGGATATGCGTAGTATGTTTCTCTTTGTACTTTGTAATATTTGCCCCTCGAAAGTCATTCAATACTTTCATTTATTTTTTTTTAATTTACACGTTTCAGGTGGGCTACATTATCTTTGCCTACCTGAAAAGGTAAGATATCGTTCTTTATTTATGGACTATATCCAGACATAGCGTGTTCTTAAAATTTTTAAAGTGTTAATTCATACTTAGGAAGGAGGCGCGGGTTCGAGTCCCGCTACGTTAAAATTTTTATATAATACGTTTTCTAAATAAGTATTATAGCGTGTTCTGTTACCGCGCTTCGTCTTACCAGAGATGAATAATAATTATTTTTTAATATAATCACGAATGCAACCATCTCAAAAAGACTCAATATTTAGTTTAAATATCCTACGAATTTTATGTTTTATTTATGAGAAAAATAACACAACTTAAGTTTATTTTTCATACGAAAACCAACAGTTTTTGAATAATATTTTTAAGTCTAGTAACTCCAAATGGTATTTGAACCAATAACTACTACATTTATTTAATATTTTCAATTACTCGTTCTGGCAAGGAGGCAAAGCGCGCCGTTGAGCTTTGCCACTCAACACACATTAACTTCAGAATTCGGCAAAAAGTGAAAAATGGAAGTGTTTTAATGGGAACGGAGTAATTTCACACTAGGATCCCGTGAGGGTTAAAGCGTGAAGCTAGAAAGAGGTATTACATAAGACAGATACTTTCCTCTACTACGTATTTATTTATATAGAAGTAGGTATTACCGATAATCTCACAGATACTTTAACTTTGAGTGTTCACGTGCAAATATGAAACGTGCTGCTTTATAGAAGTACTTAGATTTGCTATGGGTAGCTAAGGTGTATTTTATCATCATGTGATTTGTATAGATATGCTGATGACGTTTTTCATTTAATAAATAAGAAATACTTATTAAGGAAACGTATAAACATTTGAACGCAGCGGGATTTGAACCCGCGCCTCTTTGGAAACCGTCCAAACGCTCTGACCAACTAAGCCATACATTCTCATTGAGCTACGTCGAAATTCTAATATCCTTGTTGCAGCTTATTTATGTTGTTACAATCTCTGTTATTTCGGAGATTTTTACACATTTCCGCTACCCAAAGATAATTACTTATAATTGTCGTTTGACAAGAGAAAATATATTTTTTTAAACATTTATAAACATTTTTAAAGTGTTATTCCACACTTAGGGAAGAAAAATACTTAATAAGAAAACGTATAAAAAATATTTATTTACGGTGGTAAAATAAAAAAAATATTAAAATAAAAATTAATAATATTATATTGAAAATATCATTACAATATTTTTTTTTATAAAGTGAAGTGATTTCTATATTAAAATCAATTTCAAAGTTACGTTTATTTAAATTCAACATTATCATAAATTAAATAAAATTAATAAATTCATATTTCCAAAGCTCAAACTAACGTTGACATAACGTAGAGATCATTAATAAAAGTAAGCTAATTAAAAAACAGAAATGTCACTGTCAAAATGTTTTTTTAAGTAAAATAAAACGTGCACAAAACGCGATCTAAATGCCTTCCACCGGAATACTGAAACAACCCACCATCATGGAGGAGACCAGCGCATCGTTGAGGAAACGACACTCCGTTATATCTGGGAGGAGTGATTTTTGTAAGTTTATTTATTTTATACCGTGAGTAAAATGTTTGGTAAACAAGTTTGTAAATTTATTTAATAAAAATGCTTATACTTTAAATTATTTTCGTTTTGGTTGCCTGTTTTTTTTGCGCTGCCTCGTGCATACAGTGTGATAGGCAGAGGGATACTACTGTTAAGATGATGATGATGATGATGACTTTGAGATTAATTAAGACAAGATAAGAAAAGGTGCCTTTAATACAGAGTACCTTTAGTATAAAATACAAGTACCGTTTGAGACATTGCCTGTTTAATAGCGAAACTCAACGCCGCCTTTGTCTTTCCAGAATGGGGAAATGAAAATAATTCAGTACCTCGAGTGGGAATAGAAAAAAACAATTATTATATGTTTATTATTATATGCGAGTATAAACCGTATATAAAAAAAAATCGAGCTTTCGAGGACATTATTTCTTACCTAGACCTACATATGGATAAAATTTGTAGACAATTTCAATTCTGTACCTATACGTTTATTAAAGACTAGCATTTACCTGCGGCTTCACCTCTAACATGTTGAAAATAAGTAAGAATTATTTATGACAATATTTATGACAAGCTAAGTGACAGAGGTAACTCTGAGATGTAGTATAATAGGTTTCATCAAAATGATAAACGTGATATAACATAGCCAATATTCGACATATGGATTATGCAATACAAAAATATTTTTAAAATTTGAAGTAATAGTTTCTAAGATTAGCGTGATTAACCGGACTTACAATATTAGTATAGATTTGCAAAATTTTGAATATATTTTCAATGAAGGAACTAATCTTTTTCAGGGTCATCCTCCGATGAAGACGAAGGTGTACAGCCCCACGAAAAGGCAATAGCAGCAGGACAACCAAACCCACCACACTGTGTTCGTAACGTCGACCAGCATGCTTTTGGGAGACGGGAGATAGAGATCGCTGAACAAGAAATGCCGGGAATAATGGCTTTGAGAGCCCGCGCCAAGGATGATAAGCCTTTGAAGGACGCCAAGGTAATTTTGGAGATGGAATGCTATTTTTTTTTCAGAATCTACCGGTATCTCGCAGGGTAGGTGGAGGGAACCTAGTATTAACATACTTCTCAAGAATTGGGTGAAATGTGGAAACGGAAGTATCTTAATGGGGAACGGAGTGTTTTAATACTCCGTTCTCAGGTCTCTGTTTTCAGGATTCCTCTGCCCACCCTGCTATGTGCAGGATACAGCGTGGGACTAAAAAAAATAAAAAATAATTAACCTAAGATACCTTTGACTTCAAGTACAGAGGGTTACATCGTAAAGATTTATAATAGCAGTTTCTAAGATTACCGTTTTCAATTCAAAAAACTAAAGCTAAATCTTAAAACATTTGGTTGTATATATGTAACATTTATAGGTGTTGCGCGCTGTAATCACTCAACATGGACCGTTTTTCCCTTCATTGGTTTCAACTCCCGACCATCCCGATCATTCAGATTTTAGATACGTTTTTATGATTCCAACAGACACAACATTTCATTACATTCTACAATTCAATATTTGCAAAATATATTTTTGTTTGGGCTAAAACGAAGGATTTATCATACACAAATAGGAAAATATTATCAATTTTAATTTTCGCTATCAATACAAATTTCGCAAAAAAGGGAAACCTTTTAAAATTATAGATTTAGGTCATCCATTTAAAACCTTCACTCTTTGTAACGAATATAGAATGAAATCGATCAGAATGATATTTGGGTTGCGTGATTTGTAGCCTCGTTGTTCTATGACTGATGTACCTTTGACACAACCAGATCTGATAGAAATTTGACTTGATAGAAATTTTGTTGATAAGAATAGAAATAGTAGTTGAAAAAAATCAGCTTCACGCTGTATCCCGCACACAGCAGGGTAGGCAGAGGGAACCTAGTGTTAAGACACTCCGTTCCTCACTTTCTGCCGAATTCTGGAGGCATTGCGTGTTAAATGGCAAAACTCAACGCCGCGCTTTGCCTCGACACCAGAGCGAAGAAATGGAAATATAAATTTAAGTAAATATTTCATCACCTCGAGTGGGGTTCGAACCCACAACCAGTCGGTTTTACAGTCACATTTTGTACCGCTGCGCCACGACTGGCCTCGAATATAGTATATATGTGAATATAGTGTATAAATTTTCTCTATAATGTCTTAAGAATTTTTTTTTGGTAAGCAGTACTTTATGTAAACAGTATTTTTTTGGAAGGGAGGGGAATCTGGGAACGTAATGTTTCACCTTCCGCGCAACACATTTCCGTTCCTATTAAGACTATTCCGTTACCCACTTTCCGATGAATTCTGAATTTGTCATTGCGTGTTGAGTGGCAGAACCTCAACGACGCGCTTTGCCACGTCTGTGCCAGAGCAAGTAAATGAATATATTAAATATTTTGTTCCCTCTAGTCGGAATCGAACTCAATCAAGGCGCAGGGCTACAGGGGTACGACTGTAAACGCTTACAGTCGCACGCCTGTGCCCCTGCGCCGTGACTGGTTCAATCATTTTTTCATTATTTATTTCTACTGTTTATCAACTTTACGCTCTATCCCATATCACAGAGTAGGTGGAACGAACCTAATATCAAAATACTCCGTTCTTTACTTCCCATTCGAATTAGCGTAGCGTAGCGAAACTTTTAAATTTAATTTATTTATTTTAAATAAATGAAATGTAATCCCATATTCCCGGATTGGAATAGAATCTATCAATTATTGCGTTTACAATCACATTTAAAATAAAATGTTTATAATCACAAAATCATTTTTTCCCAGATCGTAGGCTGCACACACATAAATGCTCAAACTGCGGTACTAATAGAGACATTAGCTGCTCTAGGAGCTACTGTGCGTTGGGCTGCATGTAACATTTACAGCACACAGAACGAAGTTGCTGCAGCTTTGGCACATGCTGGTAAGTAGAAATTGGGAGGTAGGAAAAAACATCGTGGTATGTGGTTATTATCACGTAAACATAGCAGGGTAGACAGTGGGAACCTAGAGGCCTAGTGCTAAGATACTCCGTTCCCACTAAGACACTTCTGTTTCCCACTTGCCGCCGAATTCGTGGGCCATTGCGTGTTGAGTGGCGGAACTCAACTTTGCGCTTTGCCTCGTTGCCATAGCGAGGAATTAAAACATAAATATATAATTCATTTTCGCGAGTGGGAATTGAACCCGTCACAATCCGTCGCGCTTACAGTCGCACGCTCGTGCCCCGTGCCATGAGATGCCTCTGTTAATAATGATGTTTGAGGATGAGAGGGAAAGATATATGTACGTATAATGAAAAAATATATTTCTTCGGATTAAATTGAACAATGGTGTGTGTGGCTCGATAGTTTTCAACTGACCCATAGTAATGTAAATATGTAAACTGCAACTTAACAAAATAGTTAATTTGATCTTGTATGTAGTTTAAACTTTATAGATAGGTAACTAGAACACATTTATAAATAAATTTAAACAATTTACGTATGACGTATAGCACAGTCATAATCATAGACTATGAATAAAAAAATAAACTAAAACAAAACATAATTTTATTAAAATATCTATTTAATTGATTTCCATTACTCTCCAGGTTATGCAATTTTCGCGTGGCGTGGCGAAAGCGAAGAAGCTTTCTGGTGGTGCATAGACCAATGCTGCACTCCCACTGGCACATGGCAACCAAATATGATACTAGACGACGGTGGTGATGCAACGCATCTGATGCTGAAGAAACATCCTAATACGTTCAAACAGATTAAAGGTACTTGTACTAACTAGTGTTTGTTTTGTTGTTTTTTTGTTATTTCGAGTTGATTTGGGCCGATCTGAGTGAATTAAGTTTAATTTGAGTTCATTTTGATTGATTTGGGTTGAATTGAGTTGAATTGAATAGTGGACGACTAAAACTAAACTCTCGTTGATACTTGCCAATCAAATATGATATTAGATGACGACGACGTCTGATACTGAAGAATCATCCAATCTCATTTTAACAAATTATAGAAATATGATTTTTGTTGATTTGAGTTATTGATTCATTGATTTTAATTGATTTGGATTGATTTCTATTTCATTTGTCGGTGGCGATGCCACGTATGTGAAGCGAAAGAACATCAGAATAAGTTCGAATTGATTAAGGATAATTGATTTTTGGTGATTATGTTTGATCGATGTAAGCGGTGCGTGATTTACCAAGTGAATTTGTATATATATTCTTTTTAAAAAATTTAATTTGTTTAAAAAATTAAAATTAGGCAGTGCGTGGAGAATGTAGACTGTAGGTGCACTAGGTTGCTTCTGTTTACCTACATGTATGATACAGCGCGAAGAAAGAAAATGACAATAATTATTAATACATTATAATTTTTTATATATTATGTATTTATTGTAATTAATTGAGGCCGTTTTGGCGCAGGGCCACAAGCGTCTGACTTACACTTTAACGAATATTTTCATCTCTTTCTGTTGAGAATTTAGCGGAAAATAAGGAACTAAATCTCTTAACATTAGGGGTTCCCTCTGAGTGAAGCTGAAATTAGAAACAGAATATTAAAACTATATATTAATAATATTATTTACAGGTATTGTAGAAGAAAGCGAAACGGGAGTGCACAGACTATATCAACTAAGTAAAGCTGGTAAATTATGTGTACCAGCGATGAACGTCAACGACTCTGTAACTAAAACTAAATTTGATAATTTTTATTCTTGTAGGTGAGTGTGTTCTCATTTTTATATATTTTTTTTATATTTTAAATATTTTAGAATTTCTAGAACATAATTTTAATTAAAGTAGACAAAATCGTGTTTTATTATTAGATTGTCTCTTTTTCCACAAAATCTGAAATGATATACTTAAAAATGATATTTTTTGCCGATATTGTTTATGCTAGGCGTACCATTGCAGCCCAAATGAAATTAAAAATTTAATTATTTAGTTCGTAGTATCCGATTTTATTGTTCAAAGAACACTCTCTGCCTTAAGGACATGTCCAGCATGTCCTTAAGTCGGTTCTTTTATATAAAAACCTTTATATAATATAATATTTCTACCCTCATACTGTTTACTACAGTAGTGAAATTTTAATTTAAATAACCATACAATGTGGTGGGGATCATGGCCGCCCTGAAATCAGCTGTGGACGACTCACTGTGGACGACGACTGAGCAGATTAGATTTTTTTTATATTTGATTATTTCCTTCACGAGTGAGGAGAGTATACAATTCGCGAAAGTTCAGAAAACCTTACTTCGCGGCGGCCACGACTCGTCGACCGTACTGTATTAATGATTTCCTTTAAAATAACTAAAAAAAGGAATTGAAACAAATTATATTAATTATTAAATTCCGGCCAAGTCAAGTGTAACGACGGTTGCGGATGCGATTCCCTCTTGGGAGAATGAATCTTTCTCAACACACAATGCCTTTAGAATTGTACGGTGGGTGAAGGTTTCCTCTGTGCAACCTGTTTTTGCGGGACACAGTGTGAAGTTAATAAAAATAAACAATTAGTTTTTTTTGNAAAAATGATATTTTTTGCCGATATTGTTGATGCTAGACGTACCATTGCAGCCCAAATGAAATTAAAAATTTAATTATTTAGTTCGTAGTATCCGATTTTATTGTTCAAAGAACACTCTCTGACTTAAGGACATGTCCAGCATGTCCTTAAGTCGGTTCTTTTGTATAAAAACCCTCATACTGTTTACTACAGTAGTGAAATTTTAATTTAAATAACCATACAATGTGGTGGGGATCATGGCCGCCCTGAAATCAGCTGTGGACGACTCACTGTGGACGACGACTGAGCAGATTAGATTTTTTTTATATTTGATTATTTCCTTCACGAGTGAGGAGAGTATACAATTCGCGAAAGTTCAAAAAACCTTACTTCGCGGCGGCCACGACTCGTCGACCGTACTGTATTAATGATTTCCTTTAAAATAACTAAAAAAAGGAATTGAAACAAATTATATTAATTATTAAATTCCGGCCAAGTCAAGTGTAACGACGGTTGCGGATGCGATTCCCTCTTGGGAGAATGAATCTTTCTCAACACACAATGCCTTTAGAATTGTACGGTGGGTGAAGGTTTCCTCTGTGCAACCTGTTTTTGCGGGACACAGTGTGAAGTTAATAAAAATAAACAATTAGTTTTTTTTGTTTTTCTCTTTTTTCCAGGGAAAGTATAATAGATGCTCTAAAACGCAGTACAGATCTAATGTTCGGCGGTAAGCAGCTAGTTGTGTGCGGTTACGGCGAAGTTGGCAAGGGATGCTGTCAAGCGCTGAAGGCGTTGGGATGTGTTGTATGTGTTGTTTTGTTTTTATGAGGATTTGTATTTGAACCTACACCATAAAATAGGAATTTTTTCTCGTTGAATTTGTGTGGGTTTGATTCCTTGTGGGAATGTGGGAACTATTTATTCAAACTTGTGGGAATTATTTATTCATAATTCCTTGGCTCTTGTTAAACTAGAGCGTTGAGTTCCCCCACTGCAATGCCTCGACAATTGTGCGGAAAGTGAGGAACGGATCTAGACACCAAACTCCCTCTGCTTAACTGCGTCACTGCTTAAATGTAGGATACAACATGAAAAAGGAAAAAATTAAATATGTATACATTTTCAGGTATATGTAACAGAAATCGATCCAATATGCGCATTACAAGCCGCCATGGATGGCTTTAGAGTTGTTAAGTTAAATGAGGTAAGTATTATTTTATTGTATTATATTACATTTACTTTATTATATATTGTTATTCTTATAATTGTTATTTTAAATATATTATAATTGTGAAGAGTTGTGAGGACGGTTGCTTTTTCCACTTTCACACATAACTACTGAACAGATTAAGATGAAACTTTACATTACTATGGCTTATACATCAGAATAACACAGTTTACAATTTATCCAAAGTAAGTTGGCTTCACAGCTGCACGCTGTATCCCGCACACAGCAGGGTAGGCAGACGGAACCTAGTGGTAAGACACTCCGTACCCCACTTTCCGACGAGTTCTGGAGGCATTGCGTGTTGAGTGGCGGAACTCAACGCCGCGCTTTGCCTCGAAACCAGAGCGAAGAAATGAAAATAAATATAAATAAATATTTAATTTCCTGTAGTAGGGATCGAACCCACAACCAGTCGATTTTACAGTCACACTTTGTACCCCTGCGCCACGACTGGCCTCAAGTATGCTTGGCGGAGCCACGTGTAGGTGGCTAGTATATCAACATGTGATGTGTCATACGCAAGTAATATTTATTTGAATTTGACCATTCAAGCGAAGCCATGGGTAAAAATTATTTTCATAAAAATATTTTTAATATAGATCGAATTATTTAGAAACAAAATCATTTCAATATATCTCCTTAAAGGTAATCCGTCAAGTCGACTTAGTCATAACAGCTACCGGTAACAAAGGTGTAGTAACGCGGGAACATATGGAAAGAATGAAAAATGGCTGCGTCGTGTGTAACATGGGACACAGTAACACTGAGATCGACGTGCACTCGCTTCGAACTCCCGACCTGTTGTGGGAGAGGGTTAGAAATCAGGTAACTGAGCTTTTCATATTATAATATGAATTTAAACATTTTTCCTAAAACCATATTTTTACTTATAAAACTACTATTAAAATAGGGAAAAATATAAATAAATAAATGAACTGTATATGTTTATGTATATTTTTATTAGTTACTTTTATGAAAACCAAGCAACTTTTATATAACATATAAGAATAATATTTAAGTTATAAAAAAATAGGCAATCAGAAAAATATATCTTATTGTTTAGAGCATCTAGAAGTGCGAATTCAAATCCAGCCTTTCCTAACTAAACAATTTTAGTTCAGTTCCATAGTTGCAGTTTTCCAAGCTCAATATATTGAAAAAATAATATAAAAATGACATAAGCTGTCAACTTGACAGGGGCTTGTCAAACTTTTAACATGTCTAATGGGTCATGTCAAAACAGTTTGATTTAATATTTTTGTTTCTGCCATTCAGAAAAGAATAATAGTATAAAAATTTATGTTAATTAATTTATCATTCATAAAAATCACCTTTATAGTCAGTAAACAGTACATTTTTATATGTATGATAAAAAAAAAGAATATTTCTATATAAGTAATATTTATAATTTATATTAAGCTGGACACACCGGCAGTTGTAAGTCAGAACGTAGTAAATGTTTTTTTTATAAACAAACTATGGCATACGTTGTAGCATGTTCTTATATCCGCGCAGCCATTTTAAATGTATGAATATTATTTAATTGTATTATTATTTTCCACTAACTTTCTTGTAGCTACCCTCTTCAAACAAAATGTTTTTGCTTAAGACACTTCAAATATGTGAAAATGTGAAACTTAGATATTCAATTAAAAAAATAATATATAGAAATGTGTATATATATATGTATGTACATGCATGAAAGCTTTTAATTATATATTTTAAAAATAATAATAATATATATATTTAAATTGTTGGAATTACTGTTATTATTTTCGCTATAGAAAAAGTTTAAATAACACAATAACTAACACAACTTATAAAAGTTGATATGAATACTATATTCACTACTTATAAATGAATATTAGACGGTGGTAACAAATTTTCACAAAGGTTAAACAAGGCTTGTCAATTTTTTAACAGTAAAGTTTATAAAAAATACACGTTTTAAATCTTTTTTTACAATGATATTTCCTACTTCTGGTATTCATTTTATTAAAAAAAAATGCTACATATTGTTAAATATACATATGATAAAAAAATACTTGCATGAATCAATGTAATAAAATGCCGTTTTGCTAAAAAAAAATCTACATATATACCGTATTCTTAAAAAGGTGGATCACATAATATGGGGTAATGGTAAACGTATAGTCCTCCTGGCTGAGGGCCGCCTCGCCAACCTCTGCTGCTCGTCGCTGCCCTCGTTCGTGGTGTCCGTGACGGCGGCCACGCAGGCGCTCGCGCTCATCGAGCTTTATAATGCACCGCAACATCGGTATAAGGTAAGAGTTAAAATTTTTTCCCTGTGTTTGTGTCAGGGAGAAAGAGAGTGTGTCAGAGTAAGAGATTTCGATATAAGGTAAGATCAGGAGTATCAGTAATGGTTGTGTTTGATTTAAACATAATTCTTTTTAGGTATCGTATAGTGTTGAAGGAGACGCGTGAAATTAGTATTTCATAAACAAAGAAAATAAAGAAAAACAATAATTTTCTTTTTTTTCTTTTATTTGCATATGATCCATCGAATCCTGCTCCTGGCAATGTACATAACTTTTTTGTATTCCTCTCCACGTTTGGTCTAATTGGACAATATGTACCTAGTATTGAGCAACAATATGTAGTACTTATTTAGAAAACGTATAAAAATTTGAACGCAGCGGGACTCGAACCCGCGCCTCCTGGAAACCGACCATGCGCTCTGACCACGAACGCATGGCTTAGTGGTCAGTAAATAAGTATTTTTCTTTCCTAAGTGTGGAATAACACTTTAAAAATGTTTAAAAACAATATGTAGTGTTCTGCAAGTATATACTAAATATCTTTTGTATGTTTTTAAAGTGGAAAAATAATAAAAGAAATTTATTTCTAATTTTTTTCAGGCCGACGTTTACCTACTACCAAAGAAAATGGACGAATACGTAGCAAGCTTACACTTGCCCACTTTCGACGCACATTTGACTGAGCTAACTGACGAGCAGGCTAAATATCTAGGTCTTAACAAAGTAGGGCCGTTCAAACCTAACTATTACAGATACTAGCCTTGAATTTAGGCCGAAAATTCGGCAGCTTTTTAGTGAAAAAGCTTAGACTTATATAGTACGGTTAAAGAGTTGTGGCCGCTCTGAAATTAGGCTATGTTCTTTAGCGCAATGTTCACTCGCGCTCAGTAAGAATATAATCAAAAGTAAGAAAAATCCTAAAATCATATTTGCGCAGCCATCTACAGGGTGGCCACGACTCCAAGCCCTTACTGTATGTTTGTATAATGATATTTTTTTTTTATTTTGTCAGTTACTGTATTATTAATGCTTGTAGTTGTAAATTGTTAGGTGTTATTTTCATTTATCTGTATATATAATTATAATTACAGGTAATATTTTTTTTATTATTATGAAATAACCAATTTTTTCGCTAAACATTATTATTTATATAGAGAATTATGGTATAATGTATTGCTGTTGTGATTGGATTTTTTATGTACAATGTACAGTACAGTTAGGCTTTCTGGCCTTTTTACATTGGAAAGGAAATAACAAAAATTAAGAAAAAATCACGATCTGGGACACAAGCGTGCGACTGTAATTCTATAGGTGTTGGGTTGGATTCCCACTGAAGGAAATGAAATATTTATTATTTTCATTTCCTCCCCGGTAACGAAGCAATGGTCGGTGTTGAGTTCTGCCACTCAATAAGTAAACCCGCCAAAATTTGGCGGAAAGTGGGTATAGAAGTGTCTTAATCAGAATGGATTGTCTTAACACTAGGTTTCGGGATGCGTTATAAAGCATGAAGCTAAAAAAAAAGAAATGAAAATCTCTAAATTTATTACATGTGTAATAATTAAAAATTTATTTTTTTCGAAAAAATAAAACTGGAACGGATCGGCTATTAAGTTGAGTGGTTTTTAAAAAATCATTAAAAAAAAACTACAAATCATAGGATTTATGTATTATGTTTTAAAATAACATCACTCAAATTCATAAAAACTCGCCGGTACATTACTTGTAGAATAGCGTCAATCGTCTCGTCTCGTCGTCGTTTTGAGCTGGTCAATCGTCGTCGGCTTACTGGCGTAAACGTAACTCTTCAGGTTATCCTCAGAGAAAAATATGGCGTGAGGTATGGGCTCTGGCGAGGTCACGGAATGTCCCCTCGACGTAATACCAGTTTTCCAAATGTAACATCTCATATATGTTTTTTCTTTTTTTTGCAAATGAAAAATCAGCTTCACGCTGTACCCCGCACGCGACAGTATAGGTAGAGGGAACCAAGTGTTAAGACACTCCGTTTCCTATTTTTCGCGGAACTCAACGCCGCGCTTTGCCTTGACAGCAGAGCGAAGAAGTTATTATTTTGTTTCCTCGAGGGATCGAACCGTCACTCACTCAACTCAATTGTTTTTACAGTCACTCACTTGTGCTCTTGCGCCACGTCTGACCTCTAAATAAATGAATGGTAAATGCAATCTTTACAACTGCTAAAAGCTCCTTGGATGTATGGCATGTCGCGTCATCTTGTTGAAACCAGGTCCTGCAGCTTGTAGGCTTCAAAATTGCACAGTTGTGGAAAGAAAAAAATACGTAACAAAGATGTGTAACGATTAAAGTTTAAACTTCGAACACTTACAGTTTCCTCTGTTCTTATTGACCATGGAATGCTGATATTTGATTCATTCATTTTACATTCCAATTTTCTAATCAACAACCTGATTATTGTTTCACTCAGCCATTGATTTAGATCGTGTAAATTAAATTCAGAGAAAAATTAAAAAGCATTTACACAGAACGCACCACCCGTCGTCTTGGCTTGGCGTCAAAACGCTTCATGATGACTAAATTTCGAAGAACTAAATTAGTTACCCCGGCTCTATCCGCCTATCCGGGCCCGGTCCCGCGTACCGGTTGCACGACGAGCACGTTGATTTGAAATTCGTACGCCTTTCTGGCGCACCTGTATGAGGCTGTAGTTGTGGGTTTTGTACCTAAATCTCTTCTTTTTGTTAATAACTACAAATATATACCATATTTTTGGCAAAGGCGATTAAAAAATACTAATGCGGTAATCACCAAAATGTTTATTTTGGTGATTACCGCATTAGTATTTTTTAATCGCAAATGAATTTAAAGATATGTAATTTTTTTAAAAGTGGAATTATATTTTTCTGCTACAAATAATATAATACGCTTGCTTAAATTTTAAATATATTTTCTTAATTATGTGACAAAGTAAAAGTTGTTGTCATATTTTATTTAATTATATATATTTTTTTATTATTGATGATGTGTTATTTATCTTTCTTTTAGTAAGTTCTCAATAATATAATGGGACCATCGTGTCGCAGTGGAATAGTCAGATTGTAAACGCAATGGTGGCGATTTGATACCCACTCGTGGCAACGTGAATGGGGTGTCTTAACGCTAGGTTCCCTCTGCCTACCACTCTATACAAAAATATATATATATTTATTTGGTTCCGTACAAATGCTAATATCATTTATAATAAGGTATGAAATAACAGAAAACTCGCAATTTTAGTTTTATTTATAAAAAGAAATACTTTTTTTTAAATTAATTAATGTCATAGTCGTAATCATAGCTTAGTTTTTTTGTATTTAAGTAAGTATTAGTGATGTGCTGTATCGAATATTTACATAGATTGTATGTTATATTATTTTGTTATTTTTGTTTTATCGCAGATATTCGAATATTTTTGTTACTATATAAATATTATTTTATTTTATAATAATATCTTTTTTTCTTATAATATTATAATTGGAAGTTTTTTTTTGAAGTATTAAGTTATTTTAGTACTGTCTTTTATTTCTTTTTATGTTTACATTTGTTGTTTGAAAATAATAAAAGAAAATGTTGAAATGTCAGTTTTTTATTAATGTTTTCTGTGTTTAATCATTCGATGTTGTTTTTACAAGCTTTTATTTGACTTGCCGTATTAATATGTCTATGTGAAATTTAGCAAGCTCAATTTGACCCCATTTCTAGCGTCTGATTGAGTTGACATTTGGATTATAGACTTCAATTCTGATGATAATGAAATTAAAAATTAATTTTGTTCGTAATTCAATAATCCGCCTAATATGCTATCAAATGTAAGGACTTGATTTAAAAATACAATACACCAAGAGGTAACAGAATTTTTTTTATTAATATTTTATATACATTTCTGTGTATCTGTGTGTTATAGTAAATGACGTTTACGCCAAATAAATTTAAAGAAAGATAAGTATTTAAAAATATAAAACTTTTAACGTATCGGGATTCGAATTAGCACTTTTTCGAAACCGATCAATATAAAGTATGTTGTAACCGCGCATATAAGCATCCATTCAATGTAGTACGATAAAAAACGTATGGCGTAATTGGTGGCGTTTGGATGGTCAACAAGATGCACGGATTTGAATCCGGTGACTTTCTAATTTTTATACGTCTAAATATTGTAATTTGTGTACTAGAAGAAAACATTTTGAAATTGTCTCATTAATTTATACCTTCTTCTTTTTAAATGAAAATTATTGTATAAAAGTCTATAGAAACAACATTTCTGGTATTACTTATAAACTTTAAGTTACTAATTACAATATATTTGTAATATCATACTTTTTATGTAGATAATTTATGGACTATCAGTATTAAAAACCTTGCTTTATGTTTATGAAATTTTTACTTATATTATAGTCTAAAATTCAATAAGTTATTGTAATATATATATGCTTTTTTATTAATACAAATAAAATAAAGATTTTATACTCTATGGTCAGATCATATATATTTTTTCTTTTATGTATGAAGAAAACATTATCAAAGAATAGAAATCAAAATGCCTAATAAGATGTAATTAGTAGTTGAATAAGATTGTTGCCATGTTTTATTAAATAAATCTGTGAATATGCCTTTTATTTTTCCCATATGTAAAGTAAAATATTTCATTTAACTTAGGGCCCTCTTAGCACAGTAATAACTAATGTAGGACTAAGTTTGTCTATAAAAGCGATGATTGCGATCTTCACTCGACGGTGGTGTTGTCTGGACCTTGTATTATTTTGTTCCTGTCCATGCATTATTTTCGTTTTCCCGGTCTGGGAGATTGTGCGTGGTGTTGATTTTAGCCATTCAAAACGTAATATATCAAATTAAGGCTCAAAACGGTGTACAGGATATTTCGTGGCTATACCCTCGGACTAACCTGCTATATGTGGGATACAGCGTAAAGATGGAAAGAAGCAAATTTTGTTTTAACTTATTTTAAACATTTTTAAAGTGTTAATCCACACTTAGGACCCTGTGGCCTGTTTTCTAAATAAGTATTGTTTTAACTTATTTTGATAAAAGCTATTGGATTGTTTATATTTTAAGCTTCATTCTGTGTCCCACACATACCAAGTTAGGCAGAGGTAACCTGGGAACATAGTGTCTTAACACTAGGATAACACTAGGACTAATAAGACACTTCAGTGCCCCACTTTTCGCCAAATTCTGGAATTTTTTTATGGAAAAAGACAAGCAAACACGCGTACGGGTCACCTGGTGGTAAGTGATCACCGCCGCTCACGACCCCGTGTAACACCACAGGAGCTACAGGTACGTTGCCGGCCTTTAAGGTGGAGATAGACGCGCTTTTTGAAAGTACCTAGATCGTATCGACCTGGAAACACTGCCGCAGGCAGGTCATTCCACAGTTGAGTGGCGCGTTGAAGGAAGTTCCTACAAAACCGCACAGTAGTGGAGTGCCACGTATCCAGATGGTGTGGATGGTACCTAAGTTTGTGACGTACTGTGCGGTTAGAAAATTCGGCGGCAGGTAACAAGTCAAACAGTTCTTCAGAACACTCCCCATGATAAATGCGGTAGAGAACGCACAGCGAGGATACATCTTTACGCAAAGCCAATGTGTCAAGCCCTGCACAGATCATTGGGTCCCCAATGATCCGAACGGATCTACACAACGTAGATGCGATCAAATGGGTCAAGCTGATACTGGGGTACACCAGCCCAGAGATAAGAACAGTACTCCATATGAGGCCGAACCTTGGCGCTATATAGGCCCAATCGGTGTTTTGGCGTGAAGTACTGTCTCGCCCTGTTGTGTTTTGGAAGACTGGCGATAAGACAAATTGATTTTTTTTTCTGGTTTTGTGGTTATTGATGATGCTCTCCATGACTTTTGAGAGTAGGTTTGTGCAAAAGGTCTGTAGTTAGATGGATCGGAGCCATCGCTTTTCTTCTGGATCGGGTGGATAAGAGCGCTCTTCCATGAGTCTGGGACTACGCTGCGTGCGAGAAACTTTATGAAAATTGACCTCATTGACCTCTTAAATTGCAAGCGATCATACCAAGTAGTTAGTGGCGGAGCTTAACTCCACGCTTTGTCTATTAGCGGCGATGAAATTAGAATAAATTATATTTAATCATTTCCCGAGTGAAGGATAAAAAAAATATACTTACGGGTAAAGTAATAGGGTTTGATGATTATGATAATTTTATTAAATTGATATAATTCGTTACAAGATAATAATCTGAAACATTGTTACTATTTGTAATTACTTGGAAATCTAAAGCAAATCGAATAAACGTTATATTATCTAATAGACAAATGGACATTTGGTTTTGAAATTGAAATGATAAACAAAAAAATATATAATAATTACGCACAGTGGTAAAACAAAGGCTCGATTCCCACTCCTGGGAACGAATTATGTATATAATATTTTCGTTTTCTCGGCCTGCTAACAAAATAAACAACTGCCACTCAAAATACTATGTCGGCGGCTATATATATATTACACTGTGAGTGAAAGTGAAGTTCAGCCGTCGTGTTTACAGTCAGAGACGCAAAATTTGGGATGTCGCTATTTTCGATAAAAAGGAATATATTTATGGTAAAAACGATTAATTGTAAGCCAATGCAGGTTTCCATATTATCCTACTTGACCCTTTAAGCACTATCATAAAACATAAGCTTTTAAATTAAATATTTAATGAGTGGCGGCGCCCCGTTTTGCCACGTCGCACGCCTGTGGCTCTGTGCCGCAAACAAGTTCATTGCCATACCTCAAAATTTTGGAGAGAAAAGATAGTATTGCAGTTGAGATGAATGAAGAAATCAATCATTCATTTTCTATTATATAATAGGAAACGATTGATATAATTGTTGTAATTATAATAATTATAGTAGACGTTAAATATTAGACGAGACATTAATTAAAATAAATTAATTTTTAACAAAAAAAACTGACTCAAACAATAAATTAATANGTTTCCATATTATCCTACTTTCAGCATAACCATAAAACATAAGCTTTTAAATTAAATATTTAACGAATTACGCCCTACTGGTAAATACTCTTCGAAGAGGGCAGTACGTGCCCTTTCTATGAAGGATATAAAGATCACATGTTGAGTGGCGGCGCCCCGCTTTGCCACGTCGCACCCCTGTGGCTCTGTGCCGCAACGGTAGAGAGAACCGAGCGCCAAACGCAACGGTCGTCCACTGTCGTCACCTCTTCATACATGCCTGGAGACAGTCTTAAGATTTTTTACATGACCTTCCTCCAGTATCCTTAATACTGTGTTTTCGAAGGTCAACCGAGGTATCTTAACCGAGATAAATTTTTCCCTGACCAGTAATTCCTTTCCTAGCGTGTGGCGAATAGTCACTGCATTAATTAAAGTCTGTGATGATATACGGCTAAATATGGATAGACAACATGTTACTATTATTGCTCTGCTCGATTTTAGTAATGCTTTTACCACAGTGGATACTGACCTACTACTCGCTGTTCTGCTACAGAATGGTTCAAAGGCTATTTATCTGATCGGAGACAATACGTACAAGCCAATGACAAAATATCTTCCTTTCGTTCTTCTTCTATGGGTGTTACTCAAGGGGGTGTCCTTTCTCCTCTCCTGTTCTCTATTTTTATTGATACTATCTCCCAAAACCTTTCCTCATCCTACCATCTATATGCTGACGACTTGCAGATTTACATAGCTACTCCTTCGACTAACATAGACGAAGCTATTCGTAAATTCAATAGGGATTTGCAGAACGTCGCTACGTGGAGCAGGTCTTATGGCTTAACCGTTAATCCTGGCAAATCACAGGTAAGTATCATAGTTAGTACAAATCAGTTAAAAAAACTTAATATAAATGGCCTTCCTACTATACGGTTTGATGATGCTGTTTTAATTGTTAGGCCGACTATTAAAAACCTTGGGATAGTTCTAGACAACTCACTATCTTGGTCAGCACAGGTAGCTGAGGTCAGCAGAAAACTATTCGCTAATATCGGAGCCATGAAAAGATGGATATATTTTCTACCTTTCAAAACCAAAATTACTCTAGCTCATTCACCACTGATACCGATTTTAGATTATGCTGACTCATGTTACCCGGATTTATCTGAGGAACAATTGAATAAACTAGAGCGGTTACAAAATCTATGTATAAGATTTGTCTTTGGCCTGCGTAAAGATGATCACGTTTCTGATTATCGTCGTCAGCTTGGCTGGCTGGCTTCCTATTAGACTTCGCCGCAATTATCGTATGCTTATCCTTCTTTATTCGATCCTATACAATCCTTTCACACCCTCTTATTTTAAAGAGAGATTCAACTTCCTTGGTTCCGATTCTCTTCTACGCCTTGAACTAAGGTCGCGGAGTGATAACCTCCTCAAACTTACAACCTGCCATACCCATTTCTATTCCAACTCCTTTGCTGTGAAAGTTGCTATTCTCTGGAATGCACTTCCTACTGAAGTGCGACATTCAGTGTCACTTAACGTTTTTAAAAAACGTTTAAAACAACACTTTTTTAATTTAGAAAATTTGTAGACTCTTTTATTTATTAGTTATATTGTACATATTATATTATATTATATTACATGTAGTATTTGTTTGTATAAGAATATGTATGTTTATAGGTATTTAGTTATAAATATATGTAGTTGTATGTAGTTGTAAATATATGTGTATTGTGTATGAGTTTATGTATTTTTATATATATCATAAGTATATTATATGTTTACTTAGTATTATCTTTTTTTTGTTATGTGCACTTAACGTTATTCCACTCTTCTGTTTTTATATTCTATGTCCTTTGTATTGGAAGGTTGCCTGTAAGAGATTGCTTGAAGCAATAAGGCCGCCTTTGCATACTTGTTTGTGTTTATTTCTTTTCTCTGTTTTTTTTTGTGTGCAATAAAGTATAAACTAAACTAGTATAAACTATCTTCTACCATTCTTAATTCTATGTTTTATATTAATAATAAATGAAGACACGATCACTTAGTATACATTTTAGTGTTTACATATAATAATTCTAGATTTAGATGATAAATTATTCAAATGTCTACTTAAAATAATATCTAATCTATTAGTGAATATAGTGTCAAATTATATAAACTGTCTCGTTCTCAGTAAAAAAAAATATGTAAAGAAAAAAGTATGATGAGTATATTAATTGTATATGAAAATGATAAGAAAAATAGATATAATACTAAGATTAAAAAGGACACGGACCAAGTGTTGGTAGTGGTAACGTATATATTAATAAAAAATAAAAAACATATTATACACAACACAATTTGTTGTGTGCAATATTTTTTTACGTATATATGGGGTAGCCAGAAAGGACGATTTTTTAAAAGTGTTCCTCGCTCGCAGGACTCGAACCCTCGTCAAAAAATGGAATTGAATCAACAACTATTGCATGTCGGGCAGCTTCCAAACTTCAATTTGACCCAGTTATAATAGTTGTTATATCATCGAGAAATTTATTATATCATCGAGCTGGTCTGATGTTGGAACCAGGACCTGAAAAGTAGAAGACTAAAGAGGCTACAACGACAGTAGGTACTTCCGGGTATTCATAACATGGGTACCTTCAAAAAGGGCGTCGGGTCGTGGGCGGCAGCAATCACTTACCATCAGGTGATCCGTCCTCCGGTTTGCCTTGTCTTTTTATTTATTTATATTATTTGGTATTTTGTTGTTTAGAGAAACACGGTAACTTAAATATTAACTTGCACAGCCAATCAAGTTGCCACAGATTAATTACACATAAGTAAGTCTAGAGTATAAACAACAAAAATTTATGTAAATGCAAAAAACAAAACAAGGATATCTATAATATACGAAAAAAAACTGTACAAATAAACTACTACTAAAAGTATCGTCGCCTACCCAATTAACGTAATATACGATTTTTTTTAATTTTTATTCGTAAAAGTTTCTTTAAAGTTAAAGTTCTTCAAATTATTGAGTTTTAAATTAAATATTTTAGTATTTAAAGTTATCATTTTTGCATACACGTAACACAAAGTTATAAAAGACATGTTTTGTATTACAATTAGAAACTGCAAATAAAGGCTTATTATGCGCAGAAGCTATAGCACGCAAAATATAGTTTACTTACGAGAAGAGGGGAGTCGATCATATTATTTACCATACTATTATTTACCATATTTATACGACAACACTTGATCTCTGAGACCGCGGCCTTTCTCCAGAGATATATCTTTTAAAATGTTAATGATATGTACATAAAAATGTCTACATTTATGTGACGAAAGCATTGGTTGTACAAACATTCAACTCTTTTGGTACAAACTTTATATTGAAGATTCCAATATCCAAGATTTACCGAACAAGAGCATTAAAGGTCGTTCTACCGTTTCGTGCAAAAAACGTCGTTTTGAAGAATCTTATTTATTTTTGGGTATTTAATTTTTTTTCGGAAAAATAATAATTCGGGTCAATAAAATATTTATATAAACACGAAGGCACTCTCTTATGTGAGTAAGGAGAAAATTATAATTGAAATTTCATGATCGGATATGAATGATAATGAAAAAAGGAAGTAATGTAATAAAATGGACCGTAATGGTAATGTTTAAAGCAATTAAAAAAGGTGGTAATAAATTATTTATTCTGAGCAAAAAAAATTGACTTGAATGTGAATAAAGCCAAATAATTACATCTTCAGCATTTATTTCGATAGCATATGATGTGATATACCGTATATCAAAATGTAAATCCAAGCCTATCGTTTGTTAACAAAAATAACATTTATAAAATTAAAATTAAATCAGCTTCATGCTGTATCCCGCACACAGCAGGGTAGGCAGAGGGAACCTAGTATCAAGACACTCCGTTCCCCACTTTCTGCCGAATTCTGGAGGCATTACGTGTTGAGTGGCAGAACTCAACGCCGCGCTCAACCTCGTCACCAGAGCGAAGAAATGGAAATATAAATTTAAGTAAATATCAAGTCGAACCCACAACCAGTCGGTTTTACACACTAAACATTTACAAACATTTTAACTCTTTATAAGTACTAATATTTGTCTGGCCTTAGATGCAAAATCACAGTAATAGCTTTTTTAGATTTACAAAAATAATCAGGTAAGTAAAATTCAAAAAACTTAACTCAACTGCATGCACGTTTGGTATATTTTTTATAATCAAAGCCCAAAAACCTTCAAAAGAATCGAAATTGCCACCATAGGTATTTAACAAAATTTTCGGCAGTCCGTTTTACTATTGCACTAATACCATCTGGAGCTCCCTTGCCGTGGCCGGATTCCTGATAATTCCAAGTCACTTTACTTATATTTTGATATAAACATGTCAATAATAAGCGGTGAACTGTGATAAGCTTTGTAATTAATGTATATAAAAGTTATTCATTTCATTCCAAAACAAGTTCATTGCCATACCTCAAAATTTTGGAGAGAAAAGATAGTATTGCAGTTGAGATGAATGAAGAAATCAATCATTCATTTTCTATTATATAATAGGAAACGATTGATATAATTGTTGTAATTATAATAATTATAGTAGACGTTAAATATTAGACGAGACATTAATTAAAATAAATTAATTTTTAACAAAAAAAACTGACTCAAACAATAAATTAATAAGTAAAAAATAAATTTATTTAACATAAAGTAAAACGTACTTTGATTTTATTAAACAAAAATAATTAAAGAAAGATTTTATAATTTTGAAGATGCTTCTTAAACGAGTAAGAGAGAGGTAGTGGTTGTTCCATGTAAAATATCAATCTTAATTAGGTATTATTTTTGTGCAAACTAACATTTTGGCATATTTACAAGAAAAAAAAAATTATTTGTTTTGGTTGAAAAGAAATGCAACGATGAGAAATCTCATAAATATGTACTCTTGTATCAAAAATAATCTAAGCGTGGATGGTAATGATTTTTGTGTGACAATTTGTAAATTACCTTTTATTCTGATATTTTTAAGCCGTGTGATCCCGGCCTAGAATAGGATCATCCTGGTATATAGGTACTGGTGGTGTCGTAAGAGGCGACTAAAGTACGTGTGGTAGAGTCACGTCGCCAGCAATGGCAACACGCATGGGCAGACTCGACCGGATCATTACCACCCCCGGCGTTTAAAACCGGCGTTAAATAGTGGCTTTATGTCACTGCGTTTTGCAACAGGTAATGCCGGGCTCCGGCGCCCAACCCCCCTTAAAGGCTGGCAACGCACCTGTAGCTCCTCTGGTGGTCCAATTGCTGTTCGTTAGTCTCGCTAAACCTCGAGAACAGCTAAACCGATTTGGCTAATTTAGGTTTTGAATTAATTGTGGAAGTCCAGGGAAGGTTTAAAAGGTGAGTAAATATGAAAAAAATGTTAGGAATATAGTATTATAAAAACAACAATTTCGTTTTCCCATAGAAACTATTCCTACATGTCAAACATTTGATGTCCCGTCGTTCAAAAATCAAATTAAAATTGAAAGAATAGTTAAAAATGAATAACTAATTAGAATAGTTATATCTTTCTATTATATGTACATACGAGTACTAATTCTCAGAAGGTAAAAACTATATTTAATTTTGGTTAACAGATTATTTTTATGTTATTTGATAAATCTTAAGTAAATTAAATTAAATCAAAAAATCTTAAGTTTGTGTGTTGTGTTATCTCAAATGTACGAAGAACTACCTCACGTACTAACCGCACTGATGACCAGGGAGAAAGAAAATAACCGTATTGCTGTCAGAATGGCGTTCTTCAGTGAGTGACAATGAAGTAAAAAGGCTTAGAATGCAACGAGTTCGTGCCGACAAATCGGTAACAATTGGGGAAAAACAATGATTTGTAGATATTTTAAGGCGCTAAAATACAGTGGTAAATAATTGATTATTTAGAATCCCTACAGAGATGCTAACAACATAAATAAGTTGTAACAAGTGTATAAAAATTTCGACGTAGCTTGATGAGAACGTATGGCTTAGTAGTCAGAGCGCCTGGTCGGTTTCCAGGAGGCACGGGGTCGAGTCCCGCTACGTTCAAATTTTTATACGTTTTCTAAATAAGTATTTTTCTTTCCTAAGTGTGGAATAATACTTTAAAAAATGTTAAAAAATAGCTTGATTATGTTGTGCTGGAGGGAAAGGAAAAATGCCACAATTAGTCCCACCATCAGATCCCTTACGCTCTTTAGTTTCTGGGATGCAAAATGATTCTAAACACTTCTTGGCCGACATTTAAAAATATAATAGCTATATCCAGATGACATCGTTTGGCGCAACACATATTATACGGGATAATTTCATGCCCACTTTCAAGGTAGTATAGCTTAATAGTTTTTATAATATTAAAGTTTGTATTAAAATATATATCACAAATAATTACTTAACAAATCTTTAAAAATTACAGATACAAGGACAAATTTATCATTTACTGAGAGCGCTGTTACCAATACCAGATGCAGATCATCAATTTTTACGAATTTATTTTATGGATAATTCAGATGCGGAAGTTGATAAGCATTATGCTCATAATCTAACAGTGAAGAGAACCATTGTCCAAAAATTACAAATATTACTTCATCAGAACAATAATTTAGTAAACATCAAAATAGCATTGGATCGGGCCGGCACTTCTACTATACTCGTATGTGAAGGAAGATATTGCCTCATATCTTAAGAAGAGCTTCCATAACAACTATATTCAAGCCTAACAAGAAAGTGAGCCAATTCTAGAGACCAGTGAAAAATAGTATTCCTTTACAGTATGCAGGTGTGTACAAACTAGATTGTGACTGTGGCTTATGATACATCGGTCAAACAAAGAGAAGCATCGGTGTTAGGGTGAAGGAATATATCTCCGATATCAAGAATAGGCATATATCGAAGTCAGCTGTGTGTGAGTACTCTGTGGATAAACACAGCCATGTTTAATAATCAATACATTTTAGGCTATTAAAATACAAAAACATCCTAATTTCAATAGAGAGGATGGCTGGAAACTTTCTACCACCTGTCACCCACTCATAAAATCTTTGAAGTCAAACCCACCATACCAGAAATTCATCCTGTTAAAATAGTTTCATTTAAAACATCAAGTGTGCATTATTTTTAAACTTTCTTTTGTTGCTTCAAACAATAAAAAAATAGGTTTTTCATTTATCGATTGAGGCAGTACGAAGTTTGCCGGCTCAGCTAGTCATATATAAATGAAAACATAAGATAAACTTAATAGTTTTTATAATATTAAAGTTTGTATTAAAATATATTATATATCACAAATAATATTTAACAAATCTTTAAAAATTACAGATACAAGGACTAATTTATCATTTACTGAGAGCGCTGTTACCAATACCAGATGCAGTTATTGAAATGAAAACAGTTATTTCGAATGGACGTAAATAAGCAGTGACATTCTTGCCGAGGTCCGTGGTTGGAAAAGGATGGTAATGAATATTAGCACAGTTTCTTTATTTTCCTGACAGATATATTTCGTAATAATGTCAGATAAAAGATGCACCTCTTAAAGCGACTTAATAGTGTAATACGCTATGTTTTGTTGTGTAAATAATTAAAAGCAAATCATAAGTTGACAAGTGGTTAGCCTTTTTGTACGAAAAGGTGGAACGACCCTAATCAATGGCATAAGTGTCAGCCCGTTTAAAATCTTTTAATACACGCAAGAGTCAGAGTTGAGACCAGTCGTGGCGCTGCGGCGAGGTGTGACTGTATAACCGACTGGTTGTGGGTTCGATCCCCACTCGAGGAGATGAAATATTTACTTAAATTTATATTTCCATTACTTCGCTCTGGTGTCGAGGTTAAGCGCGGCGTTGAGTTCTGCCACTCAAAACGCAATGCCTCCAGAATTCGGCAGATAGTGGGGAACGGAGTGTCTTAACACTAGGTTCCCTCTGCCCACCCTGCTGTGTGTGGGATTCAGCGTGAAGCTGATTTAATTAGACAGAAAAATAATATAAATGTGATATTACATTTTCCAGGACAAAACCACATCGAAGAAGAAAAATAATTTTACATTTTATAAAAAAGAGAGGTTTCAAGTAAAAAAACTCGAACATAGCATAGAATTCATAGGATTTATAGCTCTGAACACATTCCTTAGCACTTGGTGTAGAAAAGCGTTTTTTTGTTCTTTTTTCAGTATTATTAAGCTTTGTTGAACACTAACAGAAGCTATATGCTCTAATAATATTATGTATACATAATAAATAAAAGCCATTTCAAAAATGTCAATCATACATTTGTATATCTACCTTTAAAAAAGATAATCTTTTTGATAAACGGATTCTTAGAAAAAAAGAGTGCGTAATTTTTCACAACTACGTTTTTTATTTTGTAATATTATACCTATTAAATTTTAAATTATATTGAAAATAAAATTTATGTGCTCAAACTTATACAAAAGTTTTATAGTAAATAGTAAAGTAAAGTAGATTGGATAGATATATGGAACAATCGAAGATTGACGTAGGAGATAGATTATTAATATTGGGCGTATATCCATACGTTGTACGTTTTATAGTAAATAGTATTTTAATTCGTCCAAAGTAAAGAAAATTGAAAAATAATTAGTCGCTCGCAGTTTCGCCGACTTATACTACAATATTATTTATTTTCTCATTTGAATTACTTTAGTGATCTAATCATATTGTCATTTGAAAGACTGTCGCCCAATATTAATAATCTATCTCCTACGTCAATCTTCGATTATTAATATTGGGCGTATATCCATACGTTGAAAACTAAAGTATTATTATCTATTAAGTAATTTTTTTGACAAAAAGGTCCAAACCCAATAGCCCAAGGTCCCCTTGGGATATTGGGTCGTATAGTATTATATAATGCTTACCTTTCTGACATTTTGACAATTCTCAGAATTTAGTCCATGACACATCTAAACGAATTTGTGCAAGAGACAACAGATCCTGATGAAATAGAAAAATGATCTAATGTGCCACACCAGATGGCTAATTTAGCACAAGAATCTGCTGATTCATTCTCACTGGTTCCAGAATGCCCTGGAATCCACGCCAAAGTAATCCCAAAGATCCCTTTAGGTAACGTGAGTATATTTCTTCACGAATCCTAATTTACTATGAATTAGATTTTCCTTTATAGCCAATATGCAGCTTAATGAATCAGTAACGAAAATAGTAAAAACAATGGTAAAAAGTAAAAACAGGGGTGTTCGAATTAAATGGAAAATCAGCTGACTATGGTATGGTATGTACGTTGTACGTTACATACAAATGTACAATGAACTATGTGAGCATTGTAGTATGTGAGCTGATTTTCCACTTAATTCGAACACCCCCGTATTTACTATTTTTGTATACATCGCCAGCTTTAACTGCACCATTGTTGCCGTTTCAAAATTTTTTATTTATATATATTTATATAGTATTTTTTATTATATAATAATATTTCAAGTAATTTAACTTTTTTTGGTTTATTTTACGGAAACTACATTAAATACTATGATATAATCTAAAAAAATGCACCTCCAGATGCTAAGTTATTGCATTGCAGTAGATTTTAGCGTGATTCGCGAACAAAATAAAAGACAGACAAAAATTCTGTTGATTGGTTTTTTAGCTTCCGTTATGGATATATTAACCGGGCCAATTAATATATTTATATTTTCGCATTTCGCAAGCAAACATACAGAAGCTAGTCTTAAATACGGAACAAATTCCTTAATATCCCACAATCTGTATTTGAAGTGTATAATTTATTACCGACATTCATATGTGTAACAATAGGCGTGACGAAATGAGACTGCTATTCGCTGAAAAATATTTTTTCATATCTTGGGTTACATTGTAGTTGTAGTTAATTATATTTAGAACAGTTTTGGTGTTATAGTGTGAAGTGCAAACATATAATAAAAAGTTAGCTCGTGAATATAAGGAACGAAGAGATAGTTTCACATTTCAGTTTCAAGTGTAAAACAATTTATATATATTATGAATTTATATATATTATGAATTCCTTTGTGTTTTCTATTTAAAGAACATTTTACTTTAAAATAATAAGTTTTTAGTTTCGCTTAAATGTTTAAAATAAAATCACGTTACTGAATATATCTAGCTATTAATTTTCAACTGTGCACTATTAAAAGATTCGAAATAAAGTTACGTTAAGTTAAATATATAAAGGTTCCGTTATTCGCCATTCGGCTACGGAACCCTAAAAAAAGACAATTAGAATTAAAAATGATCACAAAAATTATTATGGTGCTAATAGCTAGCTGGCTACAATACATGATAAGAGTTTTCGTATAACATTATACGTAGGTATATACAGTGTTGTGTTATCAAAGAAAAATATATAAATAATCAATAGATATTAATTAACGAAATTAACATGTGTCGTATATCGATATCTTGGGCAAAAATCACAGTTTCGATATAATTTATATTTGTGATGTTACATTATTTACGACAGTTACGAAAGTGTTGTGATGTTGAAATAGTGAGTGAGAAAATAAATAAAAAATACTTTCGCATTTAAAAAATACATTCGATTAATGATTTGGTAAGTTATTTGGATAACTTTCATTATATTCATAATATATATGTTGGTGAAGTTGCAAGTACAAGTTACTATTTCATAATGATTTAAACACGTATTTATAAAACACTCTCAACTTTGAGATCGATGTCAGAGTTGAGGGCGACTTATAAATACGGATCTTAAGATGATTATCGCGTACTTACAAATATGAACAAACTGAAATCCCATCAAAAATTTCATATAAAAATTTGAAACTTAGCTAACTTGATCCCGTTTTTAGGGTACAAAAAAATTTTGGCCAATTAATTGCCGAATTTTCTTTATGGTTGTATTTTTGGAGAGTTGATACATATCAAGATATCTATAATAGTACGTACCTTGAATAGAGGCTCTCCGACTGACCTTGTCTTGATAATAGTGTTATACGGAAACGGAAAATTATAATTATTATCTTTATTTGTTGAAAGAGGTGTCCATTTTGGAGAAAATATTTTGTGACTTGTCACCAAATAAAAAAAAATATCAGTTTTTATTTGACGTCCTTTTTGCCTCTTTCCGTTTCAAGGATACCATTCCGTTACGGCTTTTGTCCATTTATCTTTGTTCGTTCTCATAGAGTGTCCAATCCAGTTCCACTTCAATTTTTTATTCTTTGTATCACAAATTATATAGAAAAAAAGCTATCTAAATATGTAGTGTCTTAGGAATAAAATCACAGGGATAATATAGTTGAGAACGTCGTAATTTGAGCCTCAAGGCAGTATGCGATTTGGGATATGCCAATCTGATCAAATTTAATGCCACTATGATCCAGACGTTACCATCTTGAACTTCTTGGTATTACTTTCCCATCGACTTTTAATTTTGGCTCTTACTTAAGATCCAAAGGTCAATTAGGTGCTAAGAAACTTGGCATCCTCTCCAAAGTGAGACAGTACTTTTTTTTTTTTTTTTTTTATTTCTTAACACTACAGACACTTGGTCCGTACCCTTTTTAAATGTATTAATTTCTTATGACACAGTACTTTACACTTCAATATCTTTTTACATTATTTAATGTACAAGTAAGATGCTCGATACACGGATATCGAGGGATGGGATAGCTCTGCCAAGTACCAATTACAGCCGTTGGAGTCGATTGAGAGACGTATCAAAAGAATAATCAAAGGCCAGACAGACCCTTCTTGATACTAGGTTGCAGAGCTTTAGCCGCCGGCATAGGGTTGTCTCGTTGTTTATTTTTTAGCGTATATATTTCGAAGAGTGTGCCCTGGAATTGCACAATCTAATTTCTTCTGACCATTTTTTACCATAGAACCTCTAGGAATACAGCTTAGGCCTCCCTACATAGCATAAATTCCTACCGTAAAAACGAAACGCTTTGAGACTGCATTCGCATAGCGAGAGAATGGTACTCATTGTCAGCGTCTGTATTTTCTATGACATAAAAATTTATCTTAACTTCTTCACACTTTATCCCTAGCGGGATAGTCAGAGAGAACGGAGCGCCAAATATGCCATAGATGAAGCCAGTCAAATACGAGTTCGACTCGCATACGGAGGGTTCCGTTCCAATTTCTGGATTGTATATCAACGAGAAGTACAATTTGAAGTTGACAAACTTAGGTTTGTACTCGTTTTGTATGATAAGAACTACAATTATAAGCTTGCAATGATGCAATGATGCTTGATGAATTGAGAGTTCGGTACTTTTTAAGAAAAAAAGGAACCCTTATAAGATCACTTTATTGTACGTCTGTCTGTCTGCCTATCAAGAGCTTTTATCTCAGGAACGCTTGGAGATATCGAGTTGATCTTCAAACCAAATATTGAGTCCATGTGTCCAGATGTCTGTGGGACCGTCCCTTGATTTCCAGATAAATTGTATTTCTACATTTACTTTAAAAAAATCTAGCGTATAAAGGGAATCCAAATTTATTGGGTATTTCCGGTTAACCTAGAATTATGAAATTTGGAAGCTAGAATCTACAGGTAGTACTTACTAGTACAGAGAAAAATCTGAAAACTATACATTTGTGGTTAAATCTTAAAAAATAAAAGCCGCTATTTCAAGTGAGTAATTGTTCCTATATTTATATTGCAAGACATGCCTTCTTGCCAAATTTTATAACTGTAGGTGCACAGATCCTGTAGGTTTTGAATCTCTTGTGATTTAAAATATGTTGCGGAAAGTGATCCTATAAGGGTTCCGTTATTTTCTTTTCGAGGCACGGAACCCTAAGAAAAGATCTATTTAGCCTTCTAAGCATGTATTCTAAGTAAAGTGTTAAGTATGTGTGTTATTATTTTTCGTAAATTTCTCATTATATCGTGATGATGATCCATTTTATTTTAAATATTGTATTAATAATTCAAAGTCAGAGGACAGTCAAGTTTCATAAAAATGGATTGTAGTTGTAGATTTCAGATATCCACTATCCAATCACTTTAAAAAAAACATACGTATATAACAACAGGAACTTAGATAACTGGCAGATATTTGGAATCAGTTTGAAGGTTTTAAATTACTTTTATATGTAAACATGCAAATATAAACGCGACGATTGTGGGTTCGACTCCCACACAGAGGAATGATGTATTTAATAATTTCATTCTCACGCTCTGGGCATCGCGCCAGCGAGGCAAAGCGCAGTGTTGAGTTCCGACACTCAGCACGCAATGCCTCAAGAATTCGGCGGAAAGTGGGGGACGGAGTGTTCTAACACTTGCCTCGACGCCGAATGAAAATATAAATTTAAATAAATATTTAATTTCCTCGACTGGGGATCGAATCCACAACCAGTCACGTCTACAGTCACACTTTGCACCCCTGCGCCACGAATGGCCTCGATCTGTCCACTATGGTGTGAAGCTGTAACAAAATATGAATAGGCAGATAACATTGTGGCACAACTTGTTATACTCTAATTTATATGTGTACTTTACTCAGACAAAGGGTGCTGTTACTATAAATCCTGAAATCTATAATATTTACATTTTTAGAAGTAGTTTCACGCTGTATCCCGTACACACCATGTTGAGCAGAGCCAACCTAGTGCTAAGACACTCCGTTCTCCACTTTCCGCCGAATTCTGGTGGCATTGCGTGTTGAGTGGCGGAACTCAACACCGCGCTTTGTCTCGACAGGAGAGCGAAGAAATTAAAATATAATATAAATTTGAATAAATGTTTCATTTCCTCGAGTGGGGATCGAACTCACAATCAGTAAAGTCACACTTTGTGCTCCTGCGCCACGACTGGCCTCTGGATGTAATTCTGAAAAGTAATGATCTTAACGTGAAGAGGTATGGATGTCCTGCAGTAGGTATGCTGTAAATCAATTGTCATGTGTATTAACACTAGGTTTCCTCTGCCTCCGGCTATATGCGGGATACAGCTTGAATCTAAAAAAATATGGTATAAATCACTATGTGTTCCTGTTAAAAAGGTTATTATCCATTTAATATCATAGATAAAGTATTTTGTGGATTAAATGATAATTTTCGTACAATTATAATCCGTACCGTGGAAAAATCGTTACGTATCTTTAAAAAAATGCTTGATATTATTGCCTCCTAAAGGCCGAGTTCAAGGTGACAGAATATACATATTTCTACACATTTTTTCAGTTATTGGAATTTCTTGTGTTTAAAAATGTATATTTCAGAGGATGTATTGGAATTTCTTGTAGTTTAAAATGTACACGGTGGAACCGTCAGTATCATTTTAAATGAAACCATAGTTTTAACTACTCCATAAAAGCCCAATACAATTATTATTTTTTTTCCCAAAAATGAAAAAGTGATTTTTTTAAACAAAATAAGTAATAAAATTATCGTTTTAAAATAAAACGCCATTTGTCAAGAACGACGCACGCACACATAAATCTATCAAAGGGAAACCGCCGCATACGCCTCATTCCGAAATCGAGTCGTAGGTATTGACGGCAAAGTTCAAAGTTGCTTAACCTTTAGTAGTATTTTTGTAGTAGTATGCGTTTACGTTATTCGCATCTTTGCGTAACTGCGTCACACGAAATACAGGTATGGACAAACATCGTGAAATAAAAAAAAAATCTACGTCTAAACTGTTGAGGTATCTTGATTAATTTCTTTAGGTATAGGCTTGAAATATTTTACAGTATATGCTTTTTCCGTAAACGGAGCGCTGCCTCTTCCACCCTCTATATAAGACTGTCGTGGCGTAGTATGACGTCTAACTAAAAACATGATAATTTTGCTTTCGATTCCCTCTCACTTGAATGGTTACTATTCTTTAAGATAATTAATTTTGATTAAAATATTATGTAATTTTTTCTATACACGCTGTATTCTGCACATAGTAGGTAGGCAGAACATAGTCCTACCTATTCCAGCTCCCCACTTTCCACCAAATTTTGAAAACATTGCAGATTGAATGGAGAAACTTAACGCCGCGCTTTGCCTAGTTACCAGCGAGTAAATGAAATTATTAAATATTTCAATTCTTCTAGTGGGAATCGAACCCACAACTTATTGCGCTTATAGTCGCATGCTTGGGCACCTTCGCCTCGACTGGCTTCGACAACAATTTATATATAAGGTTTTTTTACCTTTCTAAAAAAAAATAGAAATCAAGATACTTGGTTCTCCATTTTTTGCTGCAGTTTCCACCTGATTACGAGAGATTCCTTTTCGATTGATGAAAAATAAACAAACTCAACATCTCTTGTAATAATTTAAAACTACCCGGGTAAAACCATGAGTAGACAACTAGAACCTACATAATAAACGGCTTATAGATTGGTCATATCTGTCTGGGTTTACATCATGCAGTATTCTACACATAGCAGGGTAGACTGAGGGTACCTGGGAACCTAGTATTAAGACTATGTTCCCCATTAAGATACTTTCGTTCTCCACTTTCCGCCGAATTCCTGGGACAGTGTGTGTTCAGTTGCATAGCTCAAGGCCGCCCTTTGCTTCGTTACTAGAGCGAGGAAATGAAAATATTAAATATTTTATTCGATGAGTGGAATCGAACCGACAACCGTCACGATTATAGTCACATCTTGGTGGCACTGAGCTAAGACAGCCTCAATGCTTATTCCACTATTAACTAATAATTGCTAATTAAAAACTAACACAAAACGATCCAAAAATTAAACTACCAACTGAAAAAAGCTGATAATGTTTTGTGATTGTTGATATGTTTATGGCTAAGAACATTCTCAATTAAGTCACTTTTCGAAAAGAATACCCTAAGAATAGAAAAATAGTTTTAGATCTTTAATCAATATAAATAATATAATTACAGTATAAATAAAGAAAATGTCAATTAATTACTGAAAAAACAAAAAGAAATCCATTTTGAATCTATTAAAATCAATCATATTTTTAATGACAGATGTTACAGCTGATTGACATTGACACCTTGTCTAATGATTGTTGCATTTTTTGCTTCACTTCGAGTGCTTTTCCGTTTATTTGATATTTTCAACTACAACTTTTCACAGATTTTGAATTTGACATCGAAATCTTTTGGATCTAACGACCGCCACGCTATGGATATGGATCGCTGTGTGAATTGAACCCAATCTCTAATAATTTAACTGTCAGATTGCTAAAATGGATATAGTGTTCATGGAGAGAATTATATTTTTGAATCTATTAAGTCATACCATTTTCATTTCTTTACATTCTGGGCTCAATAATGTATACAATCGTTTCAACAACAACTTTGATGTTGTTTGCTAGCTTCACGCGATATCCCGCATATAGCGTCAGCGTAGGCAGAGCAAACCTAGTGTTCTGTGTTCATGTCTACAGTCCATTCCCCATGGCGGAAGTCAACGCCGCGCTTTGCCTCGACACCGGAACGAAGAAATGGAAATATAAATTTAAATAAATATTTCATTTACTCGAGTGGGGATCGAACCCGCACCCAGTCGCGTTTACAGTCACACTTTGGGCCCAGGCTACGTAGCATTACTTATAAGTATGATTAAGTTTGATTATAGAAGTAGTGTTCCGTCGAATTCTGAAGGCATTGCGTACACTGTAGATTGGCAATGTAATCTGCTTCTTCCTCTAACGTTACTTATTCCCAATCTGATCCATTACCTCCTTTATTCGTCCGTCCATCTATCCCAACATTTTAATGTTGCTGAAATGAACCCCATTAAAACATTTACAAGTAAAATGTTGTCAAGACGATGTTTTGCACTGTCAAAAAGTCATCAGATTTCATGTAGAGTCATATTTCTAATTCTACATGCCCTACCTTCATGGACAAATCCTAGCGTCACAAATTCTACACTTTTAAATTCAATTGTCAAAATATGGACTTGGCTTGGCCATTACCTTATAATTAATATTGGAATTGAAGTTTTCACCTTACGCTCAAGTGACGGTATTAAACGACTAAGCTAAAGCTAGAGTGTTTTTCACTAAAATGTAGTTTTCGAAGTCAGTAGGGCTTGTACTGTTATGTATTTTTTTTAATTTAAGAGAGACTGAGGCCACCATGGCGCAAAAATGTGCGACCGTAATCGTGACGGTTGTGCGTTTGATTACCATTCGAATTAATGAAATATTAAATATTTTCATTTCCTTGGTCTGGTCATGAGGTAAAGCGCGGCGGTGAGTTCTGCCACTCAACGCACAATACCTCAAGAATTCGGCGGAAGTAGTGGAGACAGATGTCTTAAAGGGAATGTTCAAAGAAAAGGTTCCAAGGTTCCCTCTGCCTGGGTAGGTACAAGGAACATGGCGGGGTTGGGATACACCGTGAAGATACAATAAAAGGCCGGCACCGCACCTGTAGCTCTTCTGGTGTTGTACGGGTTCGTGAGCGGCGATGATCACTTACCATCAGGTGACTCGGACGCTCGTTTGCCTTGTCTTTTCCATAAAAAAAATAATCGCTACGCTTCGCGGTGTCGAGTCGCGCAACTCAACACGCAGTGTCTCGAATTCTTATCCCTAGAATAATATTTTGCAAAAAACAAAAGACATTAATAACGATTATTAATTCTGATATTATTATAGGCATTTCTGAAACATGACACAAACATGCAATCTGTTTGATAATCTTAACTTTTAGTAACGTGCCGCCCACTGCCTTATCTTTTCGGAGACCTTTGAATTTTGCGGCTAAGGCTGCGAATAGTTATCGAATGATTATTGTAAGTTTTCCATTTAAATATATGTATTTAAATTCGGAGGTGAGAATGAAGAAGAACGTGCTCAGATGGTTTGGGCACGTCGAACGAATGGGTGATGAAAGAATGGCAAAAAAGATTTATGATGAAAAAGTGAGTGGTAAGAGAAATAGGGGGAGACCTCGGTTGACCTTCGAAAACGCAGTATCAAAGATAGTGGGGGAAGGTCACGTAAAAAGCATGAGGACCCCCCGGAGGGCATGTATGAAGAGGTTGATGACAGTGGACGAGGCGAAAGAGGTATATAGAGACCGTAGCGTTTAGCGCTTCGTTCTCTCTGATTACCCCGCTAGGGATAAAGCATGAAACTAAGTTAAGTTAAATTCGGAGGTACATGGAAGCTGTCGCGGCCCGAAGAGTGTGAATGTAAACACGATGATTGTGAGTTCGATTCCCACTCGAAGGAATTAAATATTTAATATTTATTTTCTTTTTTTTTCAAAGGGGAGTAACAAGTATAAAGTGGTTCAGAAATAAAGTATAACTTAGTATAAAGCTTTATTCGTACGTCCACTGCTACGTCTCAAGCTAAACTGACTTACCAATTACAAAATACTTCATAAGAAATCTTTAACAAAAAAATACATAAGTGGGTAGACAAATAATAACATGACCAACTGAATCTACAAGTATTGACAAGTATACAAAAACAATGTCTATACAATTATATGTAATTTATATAAACTCTAACACAAGGTAAAGCGCGGCGTTGAGTTCCGCCATTCAACACGCAATAACTCGAAAACTTTACAGAAGGTGAAGAACGGAAGATAATATTTTCTATATTATTAAGTTAACTTAAACTTGGATTCTCTTTATAAAAAAATGCTTAAAATGTCTAAACATTAATAAAATAGATACTAAAAACATATAATTTTCAACACAAGGTAAAGCGCGGCGTTGAGTTCTGTCATTCAACACGCAATAACTCGAAAACTTTACAGAAGGTGAAGAACGGAAGATAATATTTTCTATATTATTAAGTTAACTTAAACTTGGATTCTCTTTATAAAAAAATGCTTAAAATGTCTAAACATTAATAAAATAGATACTAAAAACATATAATTTTCAACATTTACAAAAGAATATTCAAGTTTCTTTTAGCTTCACGCAGTATCCAGCAGCAGGATAGGCAGAAGCAACCTAGTGCTAAGACACTCCGTTTCCAAATCCCAGCATTATTATCGAGACTTTGCAAGTTGAATAGCGGAACCCAACGCCGCGCTATTAGAGCTGGAGCTTGTCTATTAGAGCTGGAAAATGAAAACAAATTAAACATATGAACATAATTAATCATTTTTGTGTATAGAATTATATTATAGAAAAATAAATACGAAGAAAAATATTAGTAAGTCATAATTATATTATAGTGAGTGCAATCTTGATAACTATATATTTATTGTTGTAGCAGATATATTGTATAATCAGATGGAAAGACCCCACTGAGGCCAGTCGTGACGTAGGGGCATAAGTGTGTGACTGTAAGCCCGACTGGTTGTGAGTTCGATCCCCACTCGAGGAAATGAAATATTTATTCAAATTTATATTCTCATTTCTTCGCTTTGGTGTCGAGGTAAAGCGCGGTGTTGAGTTTCGCCGCTCAACACGTAATGTCTACGTAATTCAGTGGAATATGGAGAAGTGTCTCCGACACTAGGTTCCCTGTGCCCACCCTGCTGTATGCGGAATACAGCGTGAAGCTGCTTTAAAAGCTTTATTTTTTTTTTAAAGAACCCAATTTTTCGATATCCATCGACGTATGTATTATATAATACTAAAAAGACACGAAGTCAAAAATGTACGAAAATGAAAATATATTAACATGTTCTTTTGGGTTCAATTTCAACTTGTAACTACAAATATAATTATGTAATAAAATCTAAAAGGTGACAATACCATAAAATGGTATCATTGAGCTTCTCTGATGATGAAGCGAGGATCTAATTAGCAGAACTGAGGACCTCTGAAGAGAGGTCCAGTAAACCACTCGAGTTAACTTTAGTGCACGGTAAAAGCGTGTATTTTAGTAGTTTTATAACTACTTGTACAGTGTTTCGTACGCTTTATGCTGAATATACCAGAATAGGCGGGAAGAAATTAGTAGAGTTGCGGGCATTGCATTACCAGAGCTGAAAAATTAAATCGACTTAATATATATAATAAACATTCCCCAAATGGAAATCGAATCCATAACCAATGCTTTTACAGTCAAACGAAATGCTACACCACGACGGCCTCAAACAATAGTGATAGATATCTTTTTTTTAGCTTCACGCTGTATCCCGCACATAGCAGGGTAGGCAGGGGGAACCTAGTGACAAAGACACCTCCGTACCCCATTTTCCGGCGAATTCTCGAGGCATTGTGTGTTTAGTAACGTAACTTAATGCCGCACGTTAGTTACGCTAGTTGCCAGAACCGGGAAATGAAAATATTAAATATTTCGTTCCCTCGAATGGGAATTGAACCGTCGCTTTCACAGTGGCATGCATGAACTTCTGCACCACGACGGCCACAATGATAGGTATAATATTGATTTGTTATTAAATCATATTGTTTCTAAGAATATTTTTTATATAAATCTTATCAACGAATTTAATCTTATGTGTGTAATGTTACAACTTGTATGTACAAGGTGTTTTAATTACATATTGTATATTTTATTAGATAAAAAGAATTAATTATATTTGCAGCGTAATAGTCTTTTTTGTTTTTGTACATTCGTAACTGAGTCGTAGCTGTGCAGTTCCATTTCTGGTTGAAGCAAATATTCTCTTGTAGTAATATAGTAATAGTGTGATATTTTATGATGTATTTCCAAATATTGTTTATAGTTAGCACAGCGTATCGTTAATGTAGATTAAAAGAATAAAAAAACATATAAAATTAATATATCAAAAGACTGTCATGGTCCAGTTGCGTAGCGTCTGACAGTAAAGGTGACGCGGACGGTTGATGGCTTTGAATCCCATGTAAAGGAATTAACTTTTATTTATTTCCTTGGTCTGGTGTCAAGGAAAAACATGGCGTTGAGTTCCGCTATTCCAACGGCTATGTCTCGAAATTGGAGGATTGTAGGTAATGGAGTCCTAACATAAGGTTCCGTCTGCCTATCCAGGTTTAAGCATATGCATATGCAGCATAACTGTTTTTTTTGCATTAGCTACTGAGGCGAAGGATTGCATGTATGCATACATGCAGGATGCAGTTTGATTTCTAGTTAAGGTATATTTATTATAGTTTAGCTCTGCCGTTCAACACGCTATATTCTGAATTCGGGTGGAATATAATCATAAACAGAACTAAAAAACCGGACAAGCGCGAGTCCGCCTCGTCCACCGAGGATGTTGTACAAAAACTGGAGGTCTCGAGCTCTATCGGAAATTCAGCTTAGCTTAGCTAGCTTTCAGAAAAAGGCGTTGAAGGAAATTATTAAATCTACCAAATTTTGTGCAGTAATCAAGCTGCTGCTGCAAGAAAGTGTTTAACACCAGTATTCACCCTGTCTGACCTATTGATGTGAAACCTGCAAAATTGTAACCGATTGGTACCTAAAATGAGTAAGGAACGATGGCGGAATAGAAGGTTCCAACTGAAAAATGGTCGCTAGGGGTAAAAAATAAATATAAGAAGAGGCTTTTGGCAACAGGCACACTGAGCTTAGATATATACTGTTACAGAGATATAACAAGAAATGCTTCACTTTCCGCCGAATTCTAGAAGCATTGCATATTGAATGAATTCCAGAATTCAACGCCGCGCTTTGCCTCGTTACCAGAGACTTAAATAATAAATTTAATAATAAATTTCCTCGAGTCAAACCCACAACCTGTCGCGTTTACAATACACGCTTGTACCCCTGCACCATGACGCGCTTTAATAATCAAATATATTTAATTATTTATAAATTTACAATCTGCACTTAAAATCTAACGGCATCATTGCCGTCGTGCTGTCTGATACGTACAAAAAAGATTAAGCGATAGGCACTATAGCGAATACTGCGAAAATTGTTTGCTTAATTTCATTCGGAGTCGTGACGCAATATATGGCTGTTGGTCTAATCAGATCAGAAAAAGAGTATGAGATCTAGTATCTACATATATTAAAACATATGTAGACAGATCCAAAGATATCTTTATATTTAAGCCTGTATCACCACAAAAATTTGTGAAAGTGTTTAGCGTTAATTTGAAAAAATAAATTGCTTAATGTTAAGGTTTTCATCTTTAATTATATGCGACAATGCACTATTCACTTGGTCATTATTGACTTTGTTTCTGTCAATCTTAAATATTGAGGAAGTATCATCTGCGAACAGTACAAAGTCACATACATTCTTAGTATAAAAAGGTAGATTGTTAGTATAAAACAGAAATAAAAGGGGACTCAGAATAGATCCTTGTGGAATGCCCATGCTTAGAGGAGATCCAGAAGATAATATTTATTCATCCTTACTTTCTCGATTCTTGGATTTAGATATGAAGCAATGAGATCAAGAGACGCCTCCATTATGCTTTAGTAATATATAATAGTTTTAATAAGAATATTTCATGGTCTATCCAATCAAACGCTTTGGACAAATCACAAAACACTCCAATGACATTCTAACCTCTCAAATGCGTCACAAATATACTTTAGCAATGCGGCACCTGCATCCATAGTTGACTTGCCTTTGGTAAAACCATATTGCTCACTAGGTAGACCATTATTACGAAGTAAAAAATGTGTGATCTGATTAAAAAATATTTTTTAAATATTTTACTCAATGATGGTAGTATAGAGATTGGTCTGTAGTTTTCAGGGTCAAATCTATCTCCACTTTCGTAAAACGGTATTATTTTAATATATTTCATTAGGTCTGGAAACGTATCAGTTTCTATGCACCTATTAAAAATAAAGGTGAGATGAGATGCAATCTTATATATAATAGTACCAAGCAATTTAACAGACGTGTGCCATAAATCATCAGATTTTTTTCAAAGTAAGGCTTTTAAACACTTTTACAATTTACTGTGGTGAGACATGCTTTGAATATAAATGCTTATGTTTGGATCTATCTACATATTTTGTTAATATAGGTACTGCTTCCGGGTTGAAGATGATGATGGGATGACGGTAGTGAACAAGTTACTTTAATAGGTATTTCTGAGAAAAAAAATTAAAAACATTTACTGCTTCTAAGTCTGATTAGACCAACAACCATATATTGCATCACGACTTCGAATAAAATCAAGCAATTTATTCGAACTGTTGAGTTTCTTGCCGGCTCTTTTCAGCAGAACTGCCTTCCGAGCCGGGTATGGTAGCTTTATGTTCATTCAAAAGTGCTTGTAAAAGTCTATTTGAATAAAGAATATTTTGAATTTAAATTTGAATCCCTGTCCGAGGGAATGACTTTGGCAAGACATAGCGCGATTTTGAATTTCGTCACTCAAATGTGTTGTATTGGAGCGGAAAGCGTAGAACCTTTATCGTAAAATCCAAGATCACAAGTAAATTAAAAAAAGAATTAACAATACATTTGTAGAATTATAACTATAGCATGTAAAGGCGACCTTATCACTATTATTTATCTTTTAAAGATAACCTTAGGCATAAGCATTCAAAAATATAGGAAGTAGTTGTAGTGCATAAACATGAGAATAAATAAATATGCAATAACAAATTAGGGGAAGTCCGGGCAAAGCGGACATCTTAACCTTTGATAAACTATGGAATGTGATGTAAAAATAAAATAGTGACAGAGTTTGAATCAGTTTTTTATAAAATTAACAAAAAAATCGTAACCTCAAAACTTTGCTTAAAAGTTTGAATCAAACTGCAACCGTCACTGCTATCCCCCTTGCACAACCCACTGGAAAAAGTGAATAGGACCAAAGGGCAAAGTGAACACGTAATTGCACATAAAATATAAGTAGAAATAACAAAGAGAATAAAATGAACTATGAAAGCAACTAACCAATTATCAGTGCAGTTATCACAAAGAAACATGCCTTTTCCTTCATATGTCGTGCATGTCTTAGGCTCCATTACTTGCAGTAACTGCATTGGATCCAATCATCAACTTTAATGTCATCTTCCCCGCATAAATAGCACATGCAGGTTTCCTCATTTTGTCTAGTAGAGACGATTTTAAATGGATCTTTTTCATTTATTCCTGAAATTGTTGATGGCGATATTCAACTCAACTAAAGCGAATATTATTGGGCAAAGTGGATACCATATTTATTTTGCCTGTTTTCGCTTTATGCGACGATTTGTACTTTTTACACAAAAACTAGTCTACAATTGAATCCATATATAACAATTCAATGAATATCGCTATATTTCGACAAGAAAACTTGCACTTTATGTTACACTTAACACTAAATGTACGAGCGTGATAATTAATAAACGTACCTTAAAATTTCATAACAAACTATCACTATTTATTTTTCTCCTTTTTTTTACAAATGACACATGATGTTGCTCTAGCAACCGATACTTACAATTCAATGCAATTTCAAATTCAAAATAACACTGTTCAGGAATACTGGTTAAAATATAAAAAATATATGGAAATAATATCAATTGAATCTCATACAGGATAAATGCCAGCTTTTAATAAACAAATCGCCTTTTTTTTTTTTTCGTGAGGAAATCCTGTTACGGATACCGGCCCGAGTGGGGACTCGAGCTCGGTTATGTGGGACTCGCGGACTGGCAGATGTAGGCCGTCCGAATACCCACTAAAACCTCACGGTGCTCCTCCTCGACCGCCACTGGCCGCGAGACGCGGGGACAAGAGTCTTCCGCGAAATAATAAACAAATCGCCTGCAAACTCAATAGTTGTTCTTTTGTATAACATTAATATCGTATATAGCAAGACCAGGGGCACAAGTGTGTGACTCACACAAATGGTTGTGAGTTCCATCCCCACTCGAGGAAGTGAAATATTTGATGTCGAGGTACAGCGCGGCGTAAAGTTCCGCCACTTAACATGCAAAGCTTCCCGAAACAGACACGCAGAAAATTTAAAAACTCATTGTTTTAGATGCTATTACGTTGATAAGTGTTAAATGTCCCCAAAAATAGATTTTCCCATATATTTTCCATGTACAACGAGCTACTATATTATTGTATGTATACAATAAAATAGTCGCCCGTTATATATGACTCATGTGTAGATAGTAATGGCTGCTTACATTGTGGGTGGAGCTTAAAAGATGAAAAGGCGAAAATTTTGTTTTAAATTAGCCTATTATAGTTGTTTATTTGATTATTTAATTATTATTAATCTATGGTTGATATTTCTAAATAGATTATTTAGTTGTTTTTAATTACATTAATCTATGTTTATTAAGTATGTTTTTAAAAAGCTGAATCACTATTTATGCTGAAAACGACCACTGATATTTATATCAAAGTTTTGTTTTAATTTTTTTTTCACACTGTATCACGTACCTAGCATAGTACGCAAAGTGGGCAGCGGAAGTATCTCATTAAGATACTTCCGCTCTCCTACTTTTGAGAAAAGGTTTTTTTTTCATTTAGTTATGTACCACATCAAAAAGAAAGTACAGAAAACATATAATAACAGAAAGAATTTGTACAACGGATAACTTACCTCTAATAGAGATCTCTGGCAGAAACTCTTGAATGTAGGAGATGTTAAGAGAAACGATTCTATATATAACTAAACCTACATAAATATATAAACACTATAAAAACTATAAATATATACAATATGCTATTGAAAAAAGAGATTTTTTTTATTAAATATTCATATAAGCTTCACGCTGTATCCCACACTTAGCAGGATAGACAGAGAGGAAACCTAGTGTTAAGGCACCACCTTTCAATTAAGACTCAGATAGAGAACTCAACGTCGCGTTTTGCCTCGTTACTTGAGCGAGGGCATGGAAATATTCAATATCCTTGAGTGGGAAGCGAAAGCACAACGCTTCGCGTTTATAGTCGCATGCTTGTGCTTTAACGGAAATATGGAAACGGAGTGCCTTAACACTAGGCTACCAGATTCCCTATGTTTCCCAGTTACACTAGAGCTCTTTATATAACAAACAGTTTAAATAAAAAAATCTACATTTTTTTAGCTTCACATTTTATCCCTAGTGGGTTAGATAGGGAAAACGGAGCGCCTCTGCACACCTAATTTGTCTCGTAAACTATCGTCTACTTTTTTGCCATTGTTTTGTCACTCATTCTCTCGACGTACCAAAAACCACTTGAGGATATTCTTCTTCATCGATGACATCGTTAGTACCATGCTATTCTGTTTACTTCTTCAATGCGGATTCGGTCATCTGAATTGACTCTGGATTTCCTACGAAGATATCGCATTTCAACAGTATTCTTTTTTCTTTCATTCTTCTTTTATAATATCCGCGTTTCGACACTGCCAAACTGTGTCAAACTGTATTGTGTGCGGCAGCTATACTGACGTTAACCCGTCCCATCAATACAGTTAAGGTACCGGTGGCAAAAGGCCTTTCCTCCACAAAATGTAATTTCCACTTTTTTCTAATATCTTTCTATATACACTATTCTTCCATTCCCTTTGTGATTTCTTTCAATTATCACAACTTTTAGGCCGGTCGTGGCGCAGCGGCACGAGGTGTGACTGCAAAATCGACTGGTTGTGGGTTCGATCCCCACTCGAGGAGATGAAATATTTACTTAAATTTATATTTCCATTTCTTCGCTCTGGTGTCGAGGTTAAGCGCGGCGTTGAGTTCTGCCCCTCAACACGCAATGCCTCCAGAATTCGGCAGAAAGTGGGGAACGGAGTGTCTTAACACTAGGTTCCCTCTGCCTACCCTGCTGTGTGCGGGATACAGCGTGAAGCTAATAAAAAAAAAATCACAACTTTTGTATTATTCACATTCAGGCAACTCAACATCATGCATTTCTAAACGAAAACAAATAATTTACTAATGTGAGTAATTGAAACTAAAACGATGTAGATCTATCGATAAATAATCTTGTAATATAACATCGAAATTAATGTAAGTACAAAACATTATCATAGTAGGTACGTGACGTATTCGATTCAAAGAAATTTATAATCACAGATAATATCAAGGTAAATATTTCTCATTACTTTTACTAACTCATACTTTTTTAATAGTGATGTCTGAATATTTTTGGATTATCTACTTTTCGGGTTTTTTTTTAGCTAAAAACTAAATCTAAAAGCGTAATGTTAATATATTTTAATATCTACACATATAATATAATAAAATCGTGGCCAGTCGTGGCGCAGCGGCACGAAGTGCGACTGTAAAACCGACTGGTTGTGGGTTCGATCCCCACTCGAGGAGATGAAATATTTACTTAAATTTATATTTCCATTTCTTCGCTCTGGTGTCGAGGCTAAGCGCGGCGTTGAGTTCTGCCACTCAACACACAATGCCTCTATAATTCGGCAGAAAGTGGGGAACGGAGTGTCTTAACACAAGGTTCCCTCTGCCTACCCTGCTGTGTGCAGGATACAGCGTGCGGCGAAGCTGATTTATTTATTTTTTTTTATTACAATAAAATCGTAAGTAATCGTTATCTGTATATAAAAAATATGTAAGAAAATCTATTATCATTCAGCACGGTAATAGGAGATGAAATAAATATTTTTATTTTTATGTTTTGGCAAACTTTTCTTAACATTTAGCGCTTATTTTGTACAGTCAGGTCATAAATAAAAAATATATCAATAAAAGGTATTTTATTCGACAAAATTACTATAATTAACTGTTTTATTGAATTGGCTGTAACTTGTGTATGTGTACTTTCTCGTTTTGGTGTCGAGGCAAAGCGCGGTGTTGAGTTCTACTATTCAACACGCAATGCATCCAGAATTCGGCAGAAAGTTAGGAACTTAGCTTAATAGGAACGAAGTGTCTCTCCAGGTTTCCAGGTTCCCTCTACTTACCCTGTTATCGGCACTATACAGCGTAAAGCTAAAAAAATAGAAAACGTAACAAAATTAAGCATAATGGAGTTCGAACGTACACCTCAGTTCTTTATTTTGGGATGACATTGTAAAAAAACTGGACAAGCGCGAGTCGGGAAAAACAAAATTCAGGCTTTGCTTATAAAGAGTCCTTTCATCTGATACCTCACTTGAACCAGAGGCTTTAATACCAGATTTTGCCGACCTTTTATGGCTATTATTTTTTAGACTTTAACCAAAAATGTATAGTTTTTAATTTTTTTCCTAACACGAATTTCGACACTATCACGGGAATCAAGATTCATAGGGTTCTTCCGGTTGAGCATCTACAGAGAGTACTAGTTTAGGAAAAGATCTGAAAACTATACATTTGTTGTTGAATTCTAAAAAATAATAGCTTTGAATAACAAAAAAACGTCTATTTCGATATTATAAAGGGAATCAAAATTAATAGAGTACTTCCAGTTAACGTAGAATTATGAAGTTTGGCAGCAAGCATCTACAGGTAGTACTAGTTTGTGAAAAAATCTGAAAACTATAGATTTGTAGTTAAATCTTTAAAAAAATATAGCCTTAAAAAGAGAGCAAAATTTGGAATTAAAGCCAGTTTAAATGAGGTATCAGATGAAAGGGGTTAAGTTTCTCAAGACCTCCAATTTTTTCCTTCCTTGGGTTGGGTCCGATTCGCACTTGTCCAGTTTTTTTAAATAAAATACCAAACATATTCTCTCTTATCTGAATTAAAAAAAAAACATTAAAATTGACTATGTGTGTTTCAGATATGACAATACTTATATTCCTACTGCTGTTCGGCTATGGTTGGGCAAGCGTGTTGCCCAACGGGTGTCCGTCGAACTCCCATATCCACATGCTCCTCCCTCATGAGACCGACTGCGATAAATACTACCAGTGCGTCCACGGAAACAAAATTCTTAGGGATTGTCCGAGAGGGACCCTCTTTAATGAAGGAAACCAGGTAAGATTTGTTAGGCCAAGCGCATGACTGTGGAAGAGCATTAGTTTTTTTTTGCCAAACTAAAAAACAAAAACACAGTTCGCGCTGTATCCAGATAGCAGGGTAGACAGGGGTCATTTAGTGTTAAAACACTGCGTTTCCCGCACACAGCAGGGTAGGCAGAGGGAACCTAGTGTTAAGACATTCCGTTCCCCATTTTCTGCCGAATTCTGGAGGCATTGCGTGTTGAGTGGCAGAACTCAACGCCGCGCCAAATGAAATAGATTGTGATAAGTACATCAATTGTAGCGATGGTGTTAAGATTTTATGGATTAAGGGTAGTCATTTAAATTTAAATGTGGAAGTTTCAGTTAGAAAATTGCTTAAAAGGAAAGCATGTTAAAAGTTGACACAATTTTTACTTTTAGAATTTGGGCCCAATGTGTAAAATAATCATCATCTTGACAGTATAATCAATATATTTAACTTATCAACAACAAAATTTAACCTACTATCTCTTGTTAGATTCAATAGAAATTTTATCAGAATGTTAATAAAAATAGGTTGAGACAAGGCCTTAATATTATAATAAAATACTTGGTATTTTTTCTCTTAAAAAAATAAAGTCATCATATCGTATTTTTTTTCATACATTAAAATTTCCTTCATAATGTATAAAAAAAAATTTACAGTACAACGGATTAGGAACGAAGACTATTGCAAAAATTTTCACATACTAAAAGTCCAAGAAAAAAATTATTGGTCCCAGTGCATGGACTATATTAATAATAATAATTTTAATAGGCGCGGGTTCGAGTCCCGCTATGTTAAATTTTTTATACGTTTTCTATTATAAATAAATATTTTTCTTTCCTAAGTGTGGATTAACACTTTAAAAAATGGTAAATATAATAATTTTATATTTAGTAAAATCTTCGGTAGGGTCAAGTCGCGAATGGCTTGACCCTATAAATAACGAAAGTGTGACTTATATTCTAACCCAGCGACAATTTGTTTAGATGGAATAAAAACTGACGCCTGAACTAGGATTCCCTGTGTTTCCGACCACCAGGTACTTCACCCATGTAACATCATGAACATTAAAAAAAAACACCTTATTATAGATTATTTTTTAGCTTATTTTATAGATTAACTATATTTAAGAATAGCGGGTTCAAACTTTAAATTCGAAGAATTCTGAATAAACAAAAAAATATTGCTGTCATCCCGATAAACTAATGTATCAAAATCAATATTCCATGTACATACACACTATATCTGGCACATTACACGCAGAACTGTCGATACATTTCAAAGATATATCTAAATCTTATCAATATCTAATCTAAATTAAAAAAAAATCTAAAGTATTATAATTTGGTTAAACTTCAAAGGATGTAACAAAAACACCGAACAAAAAGGCAGATTGTTATCATTGAATTTTGTTTTATCTACATTGTAATTAGTGTAAATAATATAATGTCCAAAATGTAGTTTTTGATTATAAATGAACCAAAATTATTTGAAGGTACCGGTTTTAATTCGTACATTTAATAAATAATGATTGTATACATTATGCGGATTGGTTGGCTTAGTCTACTAAAACTTTTAGAAGCTTCATGCTGTTTCCCGCATATAAGAAAGTAACCACTTAATTAGAGGGAACCTAGATAGAATACGTCGCGGTATATATTGTTATCCTATTATATGATTACGTTATCCTATTATATGATGACGGCGTTAACCTAAAAAAATTAAGTGATAGTAGTAGCAGTTGAAGATGTAGTAGTACCCTATGTATTTATCAATATTTACCTGAAAAATAAAGTAAATAATAATAATGTTTTGTTTTATTCTTTAATGTCATTGGAATACATTTACATTTATACTCGGTTTTTATAAGTTAAACCGATGTAGGGAACTATTATTTACATTAATAGTTTATTTAATGTGTCATTTATATATTTCAATATTGTAATTTATTTATTTATTATTTATATACACACATAAAATCATATATACATTTAATAGGATTTATATATTTTATAGTAAGTATTCGTATTTAGTATATTTATATGAAAGCGCTCGCTGCCGTCGACCGAACCGCTAAGGAGTTGTCGTTTTGATATCTACCTTCTTGTCGACGGCAGATAATAATTGAAGAGTTGTCCTTTTCCTAGGCAGGTTACAGACCAATGTTGATGACGCATATGTTACCAAATTAGACATGTCAAAGTTAATCAATCGATATTACAGGCTTAAACAAGTCGATTTTTTAAAACCAGCCTTTTTATTCTCAGCGAACTCTTTCATTACAGAAAGCATAAAAAACTTCAATAGTGCTATAATATATTGGATTTAGGGTGATGTCACATTATTTTTTCTAATTATTATCGGCCAGTCCTTTCATTTAATACCCATATTGCAGAAGTGCATAAATAATAATTATTCCGCCATCTTGTATGTTCCGCCATAATGGATTTAGAATAACGTCACATTATTTTTCGAGTTACTCTCAACGAGCCCTTTCGTTTGATATCTATATTGTAGTAGATTAAAAATAACTATTCCGCCATCTTGGATGGTCCGCCATATTGGATTTAGAATGACGTCACATTATTTTTCGAGTTGCTTTCATCGAGCCCTTTCATTTGATACCCATATTATAGAAGTGCATTAAATATAACTATTTCGCTATCTTGAATGGTCCGCCATATTGTATTTAAAATGAAGTCAGACACCTTATGGTCCATTGTCATCCAAACCAAACGTGTATACAAAATTTCAGCTCGATCGGTTGAAGATACTTCAAAATTGAGCTCAAAGATTTCACCTGAACTAGCATACATACTCGTTCCGTACATTGCAACTTAAATAAAAACTTTTAATACGAGTAATTGTAAGTTCCAAGGTGATATTTCGCCGTTTTTTATTTGATGATAAGACACTCCGTTTCCCACTTTCTGCTGAATTCTGGAGGTATTGCGTGTTGAGTGGCAGAACTCAACGCCGCACTTTGCCTCGACACCAGAGCGAATAAATGAAAGTATAAATTTAAGTAAATATTTCATCTCCTCGAGTGGGGATCGAACCTACAACCAGTCGGTTTTACAGACACACTTTGTGCCCCTGCGCCACGACTGGCCTCAATATTTTGGTCCACAATCTTCCGTCTATTTTATGCTAATTATTACCAAGAGTATTTATATGTTCACATGTTTCAGGTTTGTGATTGGCCAGCTAATGTAAAATGCTCGCAAAAGGAAGTGGTACAGGTTTTGGCCAATGGTTGTCCGGTTGATTTTCACGTACGCCGATTCTTGCCCCACGAGAGCGATTGTGGTCGGTATTATGAATGTGCGTTCGGCATGAAACTAGACAGGAGATGTTTTAATGGCATGCTGTTTAATGAACAAAAACAGGTATAATAATATAAATAAATATGTTCTAATCTAATATAGATTAGTATATATATTTTTATTCGGAGATTAATGATATTTAAATTATTTTCGTTTGCATTAAGTTTCACCACTCAACAATATAGGTAATATTAGTAGTATCTTGAAAGTTAGGGGGAAAGTCTGGGACAAGGTCTTCGATATGATTTCTCTGCCTGCCCTGTTATGTTGGAAACAAATATATAGAGGCCACTACGTGTGAAGCGACATAGTTATAAGCGAATGTTTTCAGTTCATGAGGAATTAATTATTTTCCTTTTCTCTATCTTTAGCAACAAGACAAAGCGTGCCGTTGAGTTTTGCCATTAAGAAATAATGTCTCGAAAAATACTTACCTTGCCATTCATTAGATAGAGCGCGAAGTTATTATACACATAGAAACAATATACAAATAGAATTTAATCTACTTCTCACTTTCTGCACAAAATGCGAGTATACAATATATATTTAAATTGTTACTTCAGGATTGTGACTCTCCACAAAATGTTGAATGTAACAGCAGCAATGGAGTGAGTATTGAAGGAAGTGCTACAAGAACTACAGAAAGAATCCCTGAAAAAAGTACCGAAGAAAGCACTGTAGGTATCACCCAAAAAGAAACTGAACCAGACTTCGAATCTTTAGCAAACGGATGTCCGTCAGATTTCCATATACATCACTTACTTCCTCACGAAACTGACTGTAATAAATTTTATTATTGTGTACATGGAAGAAAGATAGAAAAGAATTGTGGTCCTGGGACATTATTTAATTATAAAAAACAGGTTTGTAATTTGTTTTGCGATATCTCCACTATCATGCAGTAAAGTGCAAAATACCTAATGTAACACAAGAAATGTTTATTCTACTCCTACTGTTAGTTGATATTCTGGTGAATAAAATATTCTTTGTGAACTCAAATTAAAATATATTAACCTTAAAGCACTTTTCACCTAGAGCCGATAGTAGCCAGACCAGGCAGATTGGAAGGTCTGGCCCTACAGTTCTACTATTGGCTCTCTCTCTCACTCTCTATTAGTATTAATATTGTTGTTTGGAATATTGACCACCAGTAATTTAATTAATCCAAGGCATTTTTATTTTTTGATCTTAATAAAATTTGATATTTAATTATATTTATCATATATTTGTTTACATATTCTGGTACGTACAAAGTTTGTCGTTATGGGTTACTTGATAAATCAGTTAATAAAATTTAAATATATTTAATTTCAGGTTTGTGATTGGCCCTATAACGTTGAGTGTTCAATAAATAATGAATTAACTACACAAGGCAGTACTGAAAGGAATACTGATGGAAGTACTAAAAGTACTGCTGGAATAAGTACTGAAAGAAGCACTACTCCTGTAACAAGCACTGAAGCTCCAACTGATAATAAATTAGAATTTGAAACTTTACCAAATGGATGTCCGTCAGATTTCCATATACATCATCTACTTCCTCACGAAAGTGATTGTAGTAAATTTTATAATTGTGTACATGGAAAAAAAGTTGAAGAGAATTGTGCTCCTGGGACATTATTTAATTTCAAAATACAGGTTTGTAATATTATTTTACAACATTTCATCATCATCCACTACTTGCTATAGGTCTTAAATTGGAATGTCACTCCATTGAGCTCGACCTTTGGATCTTGGCTTATCGACCGTTGCCAGAAACTTTGAATATGCACCGTTCACCCTACTCTTATTTTAACGAGAGGAATTCCTGTTATGGATACTGGCCCGAGTGGGGACTCGAGCGAGTTATGTGGGACTCGCGGACTGGCAGTAGGCCGTCCGAATACCCACTAAAACCTCACGGTGCTCTTCCTCACCACTGGTTTCGAGACGAGGGGACAAGAGTCTTCCGAAACGAAACGCAGCGGCAACGTGCGTACACCTACTCGGGCTAGGTTAGTAGGCGATCAGCATCCCCAAGCTGACCGCCCTCTGGCTCATTAGGGCGGAAAGCGGCTATCGTGTGCCGCCCTTCTGCGACTCGGTCTCTTGCGGCGGATGGCGAGTTCGGCAAAGCTGCCGTCGCCCGTTCCGCCGACTCTTTCTCGACCACCACTGCCTCGCAGAAGGATGAGACCGCATCGGCCATGGCCTTGACTACGACCGGCAGGGAGAGGTCGTTCCCTATGAGTTGAGACTCCCAGGCACACCTCCAACGTATGCTGGGCCGTTTCATCAATATCATAAGCTCAAAGTCGCTAGGCGACCGATGGAGAGAGCTATATTTAGTATTTCTCTAAGTGACAAAATCAGAAGCGATGAAATCCGTAGACGAACGAAAGTTACAGATGTAGTTCTCAAAATGTAAAGCTGAAGTAGTAATAGGTATTGGCCATAATGTAAGGAGAACCAAAAACTGATGAGAAAAGTGAGATATATCGATATTACTCTTACCCTTTTTATTTTTCTTTCTTTGCTGGCCATCATTGTTTATGTCGAGCTAGTCTACAGTACAATACTAAATATTGGCGCGCGCGCTCTATGCTGATCGGATCGCTGGTCGAGATGACGGAGTGAAAGCAGCATATTAAGTTGATGATTTTCATTGTGAGGGCGTGCTAGGCCAAAAGGGGCTTGCCGTGATGTTTTGATGGGAAATATCTATAATTTTGATCATAAATAAGTTAATATATATTTTTGACTCTGCAAAACTCTCACTAACAGTTGTATACAGATAATTACTAGCAGGATGGACAATGATTTTTTCCGCGTTAGTTTTCTTCGACAGCAGCAGCTGATGCTCTCAGCTGGTGCGGACGAAAAAAACTAACGCGGGGGTCCGATATAAGCTAGTGAGGGTGTTGAAAGATGTTAAATAAATAAAATAATTGTATATTCTAGGTTTGTGATTGGCCTCATAATGTTGATTGCAACATAAACACTGTAAAAACTACTCAAGGAAGTACTATAATACCTACTGAAGGCAGTACTAAAAGTACTGCTGGAATAAGTACTGAAAGATTTACTACTATTGAAACAAGCACTGAAGCTCAACCTGATAATCAACCAGACTTTGAAAGTTTACCAAACGGGTGTCCGTCAGATTTCCATATTCATCACCTACTTCCACATGAAACTGACTGTAATAAATTTTATTATTGTATACACGGACAAAAAGTTGAACGTAATTGCAATCCTGGGCTATATTTTGATCCAAAATTACAGGTATGATTTTATTTTTAGCTTGTAATCAATTTAAAAAAAGAGGTTTTTAATCCGACACGTACGAAATTGTTACTTCGACGTATATTTTATACTGGCAATCCACCTGTGCTTTCATCCGCTTGAACGACTTATATATA
>JAAIXJ010000252.1:252359-321116 GCA_013403705.1 Heliconius hermathena
TACAGTTTTTAAATTAGTTACATATATTATATGAACGAACCAACCAAAATATCTTTGTATTTACTTGATATTTCTTTCAAGATCGTTCTTTATCTCTGTGTGGAATTAATTACGACTTCTTTCAAATGACGATAATTTTTTTTTAATGAATCGATTTTGATGAACTAAACTTTAGTACTTAAGTTGAGTTAAAACAAAGCAATTGGTGAAATTTTCAAGTAAATCGGTTCAGTACTTTCAGAGAAAAATGCGGACAGAAATATGTCGACAAACAGACAGACAAGAAATTCAAAAAAAATCTTTTTAATTTCTATTATTCTTTTTAAGTGTCCCTCTATCCATTTCAGTCAAAATTACTAAATGTACAGACAAAATATTTTTACTGTCTTATTATATATAGAGATAACTCTACATTAATCCTAAAAAAATAAAAAATCAATCTAAAGAAAATCATGTACTAATAAAAAATGCGGAGTGTAATGCTTCGCCCACCGTAGTGGCGTGACTCTGCGGGGGTGGGGGATAAGTTGCATCGATATCACTAAAATTATGAATACAACCGATTAGATTTTTTGTTTCTTTATTTGAATTGAATAGCCCCCGAAACTATGGGACGACTAACGTGTAAAAAATATCAAAAAAATCACCTTATATCGCGTACGCTGTGGAAATTTTTGGCAATAGAGCAAAGTGATGTACTACAATTTTATAGAAGACATCAATATCTACAAAAAAGTTTACGATACTACGTGTAACTGTTAGAGTTATGTCACAATAACTATAATATTTTTCAAAGGAAAATGTGCAAACTAACTAGAACAGAGCCGTCATCGTAGTACAGAGGGACATCTAAAAATATATATATATCATTTTAAAAGAATACATACAATTTACTATTTTATATTCTGTCATGATGCTGTTTTATATTCTGTCATGATGACAGCTTTTAACTTTGCATACAAAGGTATCCTGTAGTATATCTATTTTTTCAATTATTACCAGTACAGTATCGATACTAATGTGGTATCTATATATTTATATATATTTAATATTTTTACGCCCTGTAGTGTTTTTCAGGTGGAAAACATAGACATTTTTTAATTTGAGAAAATAATTTATTAACGATAAAAATGTTGGTTGTTTGTATAATTCTAATAAAATTAAACAACTTTCTAAAATGTTCTTTCCTTGCATGCGTTGTAATAATTATTGGGATCTATTTAACAAAGAAATGCATTCTCATTTATATAAATACCTATATTATATATTATTATTATATAACATATAAGATATTATATGTTATTTTAATTTTATCTTAAAATAAATAAATGTATTTTGATCAAATTTATTTTCTTAAAAAATTAAGTGTGCCCAAAAAAGTTATCATTTCTTTATGAGGATATAAATTAATCGTTATAAAGGTCAGTTATTTAATCATTTCACCATCCATACATGACGAATGTTACAATAAAAAGTATATAAAAACAATAAAACCGATTTTACCGCTCCCGCACTGCGCTCGCGTCTTCGCTTCTTACATCAGTTAAGCCGTTTCCGAGATAAGCGTCGACAAACAAAATTTTTAAATGTCATTGTTTCTGGTTCTATTACTTTGTTAAATTTCCCCAAAAATATTTTTTCTAATGCAAATCGAAAATGTCATACCATAGGGTTATGGTTTTAATAATTTTCACTTTAGAAATCTTAATACATTATTTATTAAAACAGCAACGTAATTCCCTGTACTTAAACAAAGAAATAACTCACAAATTCTAGCGGGTGAAGCCAAAATGCCGAAAAATCAAACAATTTTTTTTTACTTTTTTTACAATTTTTTTTGTGTATTATGGCCATATTTAGGAAAGAAAAATGCTTATTTAGAAAACATATAAAAATTTGAAAGTTGCGGGATTCGAACCCGCTACTAAGCCATTATCATTAGGTAGCGGTAACAACATCTCTGTAGGGAGATTTTTTGATGATTCGGCAATCGCACTCGAAAATCGTGACTAGTGACGCCAAAATAATTAATTGATGCCCATGCAAAATTTTAAACTCCTAGCACTTGTGGTAGCGAAGTTTCATAAAAACTATAATATCAACCCCAAAAAAACAAATATCTAATTTGCCATATTCGACCTTTCTTAGTGAGCACCTAAGTCCTATAAATAACGCTCATGCAAAATGTTAAACTCCTAGCACTTGTAGCTTCTGCGATCTTGTGATGAGTGAATAAGTGAGTGACTTTTCGCTTTGATGGATCAACAGTAGGCTATAGGAAGGGGCCTCAATACTTATCCATTTTTGCGATTTTCAGTGGTTCAACAGATATTAGGGAATTTGTGATTTTTTGAAAAAGACTAGATTGTTATTAACCAAGTTGGCAAATACAGTTCGATCGTTAAAACTGTCGGTCTATAAATGTTGGAGATAAATTTAAAATATAAAAAAAATTAAAAAGTTACATTTTAGCAAAAACTTTCAAGGGCTCTAGCAGGAAAAAAAAGTAATTTTGTTCTAGAAGTAATTTTAAAAACTACTAATGCTTATGTAAAATAATCTCTAAAAGTTTCATCAGGCTAGTTCAAAGACGATGTTGTTAAAAATGTACTTGAAACACACTGAAACTTTTTTTTCTCTCATTACTTTTATAGAATATATCATTAGAATTAACTACTTTACATCGATTTTTTTATGCATTTATCCAAGTGCTTGCAGTTTTCGCTGGTCAACCAGTCAAATAATGTTTGTAATTTGTATCTAGGTAATGTTTGTAGGGTATAAATATTTTGATATTGTATAGCTATCTTGACACAAGCCGTGACATGATTAAGGCTGGTGGTTATTACTAACTTTAAGATGCTTTAGAAGAAATATATCACAAGTAAATTTTTTGTACCGTCTATTTGAATACCAACAAATAGGAGATATATATACTGATAACGTGATATTATATTTATAAATAGTTAATTTTAATACTGATACTACTACTTAAAAAAGTGAAGTTTGAAAATATAAAAACATGTTTTAAATTTTAAATAAATATTACTGATACACTGATTTAAAACAAAACAGGTTTGCAATTGGGCAAATGCAGTTCAATGTGAAACTCAGCAAAATTCTACAAAATTGCCATTGACCACAACAAGCGATAGCATTAAAACAACGACTACAGAACTCAACAATCATGATGTGACAACCGATTCGTCAGCAACGTCCACAATCTGGCCAGAAACGTCAACACCAGACGTTGAAATTACTCAGTCAACTATCGCAAGGGAAACAACGAGCACAGAGTATGACAAAACCACTCAAGAAATTATAAACAATTCGTCAACGACGTCCACAGCTCGACCAGAAACCTTAATGCCAGACGTGGACACTACTACAATTGAAGCATCTACCGATTATCCTGAAACACCAACGACCGCAAGGGACACAACGAGCCCAGAATATGAAAGCTCTACTCAGAAAGTGACAACTGATTCGTCAGTGACGTCTACACCTTGGCCAGAAAACTCATTACCAGACGTAGAGACTACTACAATTGAAGCATCTACCGATTATCCTGAAACACCAACGACCATAAGAGACACAACGACCCCAGAGTATAACAACACCACTCAGAAAGTGACAACCGACTCTTCAGCGATCTCCACGAACTGGCCCGAAACCTCAATCCCAGATGTAAAGACTACAACAAGTAAAGCATCTACAGATAATGTTGAAACGCCGACGACCGCGAGACATACAACGAGCTCAGAAAATGAAATCACTACTCAGAAAGTGACAACCGATTCGTCAATGACGTCCACAGTTTGGCCAGAAACCTCAATACCAGACGTAGAGACTACTACAATTGAAGCATCTACCGATTATCCTGAAACACCAACGACCGCAAGAGACACAACGAGCCCAGAGTATGACAGCACCACTCAGAAAGTGACAACCGACTCTTCAGCGATCTCCACGAACTGGCCCGAAACCTCAATCCCAGATGTAAAGACTACAACAAGTAAAGCGTTTACAGATAATTTTGAAACGCCGACTACCGCAAGACACACAACGAGCTCAGAATATGACAGCACCACTCAGAAAGTGACAACTGATGCTCCAGCGACGTCTACAGTTTGGCCAGAAACCTCAATACCAGACGTGGACACTACTACTAGTAATACAATTACGGATCATCCCGAAACACCAACAACCGCAAGGGAAACATTGAGCTCACACTATGACAGCACCACTCAGAAAGTGACAACCGATTCTTCAGTGACGTCCACAGTTTGGCCAGAAGCCTCAACACCAGACGTAGAGACTACTACAATTGAAGCATCTACCGATTATCCTGAAACACCAACGACCTCAAGAGACACAACGAGCCCAGAGTATGACAGCACCACTCAGAAAGTGACAACCGACTCTTCAGTGACGTCCACATCTTGGCCAGAAACCTCAATACCAGACGTAGAGACTACTACAATTGAAGCATCTACCGATTATCCTGAAACACCAACGACCTCAAGAGACACAACGAGCCCAGAGTATGACAGCACCACTCAGAAAGTGACAACCGACTCTTCAGTGACGTCCACATCTTGGCCAGAAACCTCAATACCAGACGTAGAGACTACTACAATTGAAGCATCTACCGATTATCCTGAAACACCAACGACCTCAAGAGACACAACGAGCCCAGAGTATGACAGCACCACTCAGAAAGTGACAACCGACTCTTCAGTGACGTCCACATCTTGGCCAGAAACCTCAATACCAGACGTAGAGACTACTACAATTGAAGCATCTACCGATTATCCTGAAACACCAACGACCTCAAGAGACACAACGAGCCCAGAGTATGACAGCACCACTCAGAAAGTGACAACCGACTCTTCAGTGACGTCCACATCTTGGCCAGAAACCTCAATACCAGACGTAGAGACTACTACAATTGAAGCATCTACCGATTATCCTGAAACACCAACGACCTCAAGAGACACAACGAGCCCAGAGTATGACAGCACCACTCAGAAAGTGACAACCGACTCTTCAGTGACGTCCACATCTTGGCCAGAAACCTCAATACCAGACGTAGAGACTACTACAATTGAAGCATCTACCGATTATCCTGAAACACCAACGACCTCAAGAGACACAACGAGCCCAGAGTATGACAGCACCACTCAGAAAGTGACAACCGACTCTTCAGTGACGTCCACATCTTGGCCAGAAACCTCAATACCAGACGTAGAGACTACTACAATTGAAGCATCTACCGATTATCCTGAAACACCAACGACCTCAAGAGACACAACGAGCCCAGAGTATGACAGCACCACTCAGAAAGTGACAACCGACTCTTCAGTGACGTCCACATCTTGGCCAGAAACCTCAATACCAGACGTAGAGACTACTACAATTGAAGCATCTACCGATTATCCTGAAACACCAACGACCTCAAGAGACACAACGAGCCCAGAGTATGACAGCACCACTCAGAAAGTGACAACCGACTCTTCAGTGACGTCCACATCTTGGCCAGAAACCTCAATACCAGACGTAGAGACTACTACAATTGAAGCATCTACCGATTATCCTGAAACACCAACGACCTCAAGAGACACAACGAGCCCAGAGTATGACAGCACCACTCAGAAAGTGACAACCGACTCTTCAGTGACGTCCACATCTTGGCCAGAAACCTCAATACCAGACGTAGAGACTACTACAATTGAAGCATCTACCGATTATCCTGAAACACCAACGACCTCAAGAGACACAACGAGCCCAGAGTATGACAGCACCACTCAGAAAGTGACAACCGACTCTTCAGTGACGTCCACATCTTGGCCAGAAACCTCAATACCAGACGTAGAGACTACTACAATTGAAGCATCTACCGATTATCCTGAAACACCAACGACCTCAAGAGACACAACGAGCCCAGAGTATGACAGCACCACTCAGAAAGTGACAACCGACTCTTCAGTGACGTCCACATCTTGGCCAGAAACCTCAATACCAGACGTAGAGACTACTACAATTGAAGCATCTACTGATTATCCTGAAACACCAACGACCGCAAGAGACACAACGAGCCCAGAATATGAAAGCTCTACTCAGAAAGTGACAACCGATTCTTCAGTGACGGCCACAGTTTGGCAAGAAACCTCAATACCAGACGTAGAGACTACTACAATTGAAGCATCTACCGATTATCCTGAAACACCAACGACCGCAAGAGACACAACGAGCCCAGAGTATGACAGCACCACTCAGAAAGTGACAACTGATTCCTCAGCGACGTCCACAGCTTGGCCGGAAACGTCAATACCTGACGTGGACATTACGACAAATATGGCGTCTACATATTCCTCTTTAACATCAACGACAAATAGTGAAAATACAACAGACAATGAGCGTACAACAATTCCAGGATCTACCGATTATGAAGAAAAGTTTTCAACTGATCTGTCGATATCATCCACAACAGTATATGATATTGTTTCTACTGATCCATCACAATCACCGACAGTTTCACAAGAAATTACTGATACGACTAGGCATATCAACACTGAATCACCAGTTTTAACTACACCAGCTTCTATATGTCCACCAGGATTTAGTGGAAACGTTCCACATCCGGAAGATTGCCGTAAATATTACATGTGCATGAGTGGATTCGAATCTATAATATCTCTGGAATGTACAATAATTTCTGAGTTCGACCCTATCAGTCAGGTATACACACATGCATATTAGTTGGTATTTAGTTTTGTGTTTTAATTTCCACATCACCTTATTACTGCCTTTTTTCGCACATAGCACAATAGAGAAAAGTAAAGTAGAGATACTGTCGTTCCATACTATCCGCCGAATTCTTGAAATTTTGCACGTTGAATAGCGTCGAATTAAACATATTAAATATTTCATTTCCCTAAGTGGTAATGAAATTCGAAACTAGTCGCATGCATGTGCTTGTGACGCGTAAACCGATGCAAGGATATTGATAAAATAAATAAATTAAATTGATTATCGCCGAATATGAACGAAGGTTGCATTGATCGGTCAACTCTTTGTTGGCAAGACCTCAATATGGTCTTATAAACAAGCCGTCATATACTTACTTGCAGATGTTGTTAGGCGTATTTAAATATATGGATAAAAAAATCTAAACATCGAAAGAAAATAATTTTAATATAATATTGCTTTTATTTAATCTAAAAATCATTTTTTCAGATTGCTTATTAAATAAGTTATCACAATTGTATTTTTTTTCTTATGGGATAAAGTACTTACTATATATTCCTTATGTTTCTGATTGCAAGGTTATAAAATAAACTACATATAATATTATCACGTTTTCAGCAATGCGTTCCGATATCTGAAAATGGTTGTTTAGCTTCTAAAGAAAACGGTACCCAAGAGACCTCCACATTTTCAAGAACAGATTTAACAGAACCTACAGAAAATAATACAAACATTGAACAAACTACATATCATAAAACAACATCTGTGGACGACATTGAAGTAACATCAGTTGTAATACAAACAACAGATGGTCAAATTACTACAGTACCTATTGAAACAACAACTATGCACGTTTGTCCGCCTAATTTCGTTGGTATTATCCCGGACCCTGAACGGTGTGATAGATTCTACCATTGTATCATGGGACAGACACTGCCACTTTACTGTGGCCCAGGATACGAATTTGATAGCGTAGATTTGGTAGGAATTTACAAACATTTTTTATTTTATTAGTTAAATACAATTATAACAATATGAATGTGACTACCATTCGCTTACTTTTTGGATATAAATTATAAAAAATAAGTGACTGGTGTAATTAATTAATAATTTAAAAATTTAGTAAAATTACTGAATACATTTTTAAATTATTAATTGTATTGTGATTAAGTAATTCTAAAACATTTATTTTTAAATTGTATTATATTATTCTGTATAAAATTGTCTAAATTAAAAATTTGCAGGAATGCAAACCAATTTCCGAAAATGGTTGTTTTGCATCTAAACATCAAGCAACTACGAAACATATGGACGAAACAACATTAGAGGATGAAATAACAACATTAAATTTTAGTGATCGAACGTCTGGTGTGGATGAGGACACTACTGGTGCAGTAGTGAAAACGACAAGCGAAATTGAATCTAGCACTAACAATAAAGGAACTAGCGTAAACGAAGTAACAACAGATTCATCCGGCGATGAACACAGCACTATAATTGATAATACAGGATTGCCAGTGACTACATCAGAAAATTCTAGTGAATCAACTGTTTCAACAATGAATACTGAATCTTCTATTATAGTATGTCCACCAGAGTTTATTGGTGTCATCCCTGATCCTGATAAGTGTGACAGATTCATCCACTGTGTTGTCGGTCATCCTATAGAGCTATACTGTGCACCCGGATATGAATTTGATAAAGTAGAATTGGTAAGTTAAAGGGATGTATTTAAAATTTTGCTATTACATCATTTCAAATTAATTTCAAAATAATTATTAATTTATAAGCTAGCTTGTCCTTTTCTAAAATATATCAATAATAAAAATGTGTGGAATTAAAATAATTTGTTGCATTTATATTTGCACCTTCATATTTGTTGCCGGTTCTTTTTAGCAAAACTCTCGGTAATATATATTTAACATATTTAATATAACAATATATTAAAATGATAGGTGGAGGTGGCTGAGTCGGGTGGGCTGTAAGCAACCCAGAATAGTCTTGTGCTCACTTCAGAAATTTTACTTACAACAAAATATAACTAATAATAAAAAAAATTGTGTTTAGTAGGAGAAAGAACATTATTGCCGTTGACAAAAATATTTTAATAGGTCGCTTTTTTTACAACATCCCTGCGTAAATTTTATATTAATCGACTGTAAAAATATTTTCTTAGGAATATAAATATTAATAATATCTTTCTAGGAATGTAAGCCAATTTCTGAAAACGGGTGTTTCGCTTCCAAAAATACAGAAACAACGACCAACAAGGAAAAAATAACAACAGGAAACGATATCACGTCAGATTCTGCACATAGCGTATTTACTGAAATAGAATCAACAACCAAAAATAATGACGATAATATATCCTCCAACACTATAACTGAAGAGAATAATATATCAACACATTCGTTAGAAACCGAACAGAGCTCGCCGACATATACATCGACTAATGAACCTTCTGAAGTAACTACTCCTTCAATTAGTATAGAGGATCCTACGATAAATCCAAGTACTGTGTGTCCGTCTGATTTTGTCGGTCTTGCCCCTGATCCTGAAAAATGTGATAGATTTTTCCACTGTGTTGTTGGTCAAGCTATAGCATTATACTGTGCACCTGGATACGAATTCGATGTTGAACGCTCGGTAAGCCGCGGATATTCAATATGTATAGATTCAGATGGATAGAGTAATTTTCAAGACTAAACACATATTTTTTAGTGGTGGAACTTGAACGCCGCGCAGTCCAGGAAAAGAAATAATTTAAATATAATTATACCCCCGAGCTGAGATTGAACTTATAACCTACAGTCGGACACTGTCCTCTGTACCACGTTCTCTATATTTGTAATTTCTATATTTCTTTTTACATCTTTTACTAATATTTGCTTTGTTTAGTTAGATGGTTGAAATAAATCATGTTAACAATTTAAAATTCTAGGGTTGCATGCCTATATCACATAATGGCTGTTCTGCAATAAGAAATCAAAGTACAACGGATGCTTCTGAAACTAAAAAAAACACTGATGTAACGATGCCAAATTCCGAAAGTAGTAATGAAAGTGTGTCAGTAACTAAAACAGAATTGACAACAAAGAATTCTAATGGCAAAGAAACAACAGCAACCACTGATAATTTAGATATATTAATATCTACTTCTGAAAATCCTAATGAAATAACTTCGTCTATAGCTAACGTGGATGACACAGATAATAATAATATATGTCCACCTAATATTGTCGGAGTTATTCCGGATCCTGAAGCTTGTGATAGATTCTTTTATTGCACAGTTGGTCGTCTAGTTATATTGTACTGTGCCCCTGGATATGAATTTGATAAAGACCTTTCGGTAAATTTTGTCATAATCATTAATAATATTTGCTTTTATATATTTATGATTGTATAAGCTGTATCGTCGTCGCTTGTGGATTTTTCCCACTTCCTGGCATTAGTCCCGGTTTCTTTTTCCAATGGACTGCGTACTGACTTGATTTACTCAATTTTGCAGTCTATTTAGAAAAAAATACTATTATTGTATATCTATTAACTATCGTTTTAATATAAAATTTAACTCAAAAAATACTACTCGAGGAAATGAAATATTTACTATTTTTATTTCCTCGCTCTGGTAACAAGACAAAGCACAACATAGAGTTCCGCCACTCATCACGCATTGCCCCCAAAATTCGGCAGCAAATGGATAACGGTACAGTCGATGAAACGGAATGTCTTAACACTAGGTTTCCTCTGCATACCGTAACTGTAACCTTAAATCGGAAAAGTTCAAGTACTTTGGACGTGTTGTGCACGAGTCTGGAAGCATCGATCACGATATCTATAGGCGGATAAGCACTGTCTGGGCTAAATGTCGGGAGGTCACTTGTGTGGTCTGCGACCACAGAATACCGCCCAAACCCAAGTGGTTGATATACAATAGCATCATTCGACCGGTTCTTTTATACGGCAACGAATGATGGCCAGAACTATCTTGGTACACTCAGGAGCTTCACGTCATGAAAATGAAGATGCTGAGGTGGATGAGCGGCGTAACGCGGTTTGACGCATACGTAACACATACATTCGAGGTAGTCTTAGAGAGCGTGACGTAGCGGATAAAGCGTCTAAGACGTCCTGAGATGGTTAGGCCACATTACGCGCTGGCATACGAACTATGTCGGATGCCTTACTGTATCAGTGCTTAGAGTGAGATGTCCCGGACGTCCAAGGAAGCGCTGATTGCAGGTCGCAGGTCGTTATGCAGGACAGAGCCACTAATCTAACCACCGAGGACGTTAAAGACCGTGCAAAGTAGAGTAGGTTGAGTAGGATGGCAGACCCTGGCAAAAGTCGGGATAATATACTTATTTAGAAAACGTATAAGAAGTGTGGAATAACACTATAAAAATGTTAAAAAGCCGGGATAATGCTAGGAGGAGGAAGAAGACTTCTTATAACTTACTTGTTTAGTTATTGTTAAATGATATATACTCTGTTTTACAGCGATGTATTCCCATATCGGAAGATGGATGCTTTGCATCAAGAGGTTTACTAACTTCAACTAAATCTGTTGAAACTAATGAAACTAATAATGAAAATAGAAAAACAACTGTAGAAGCTAAAATTTCAACACAAGAATTAAGTTCTACATATAGTAACCCCGATGCAATACCTACAAGATTTTCGGAAACAACAACCGATTTTAAAACAACAATACCAAGCATTTGTTACCCTGGTGTAACCGGAAGTGTCCCACATCCTGAAAATTGTAATCAATACTATTATTGCATCGCAGGATTTGAAACGGTACTAACATGTACACCTGGATATGAATTTGATCCAGAGAGCAAGGTATGATGTAAATAAATATATTTAGAAACATGAGGCTGTTGTGGCGCAATAGTAAGCAAGCGTGCGACCGTACACGCGGCAATTGTAGGTTCGATTTCCATTCGGCGGAATATATTTATTTCATCATTCTGGTAACGAGGCAAAGCGCGGAGTTGAGTTCCGCCAATTAACACGCAATGCCTTAGAATTGCGGGGATAAGTGAAACAGAGACATCTTAATGGGGAATGGAGTATCTTATCACTAGGTGCCCACGTTCCCTCTTCCTACTCTGCTATGGGGGTACAACGTGAAGCTAAAGAAAAATATACACATATTAGGATATCATAGCGCAGTTGGATAGCATCTGATTATAAACGCGATGATTGTAGGTTCGATCACCGCTTGAGGGAATAAGCTATCTCCATTTCCCTGTTCCGGTAGGATATAATACGGCCTTAATTTTTACCATTCAACGATAAATATCTCGAATGTAGCCAGAAATTGAACGGTGTTTTAGCACTAGGTCATGTCTGTCTACTCTGTACAGCGAGAGCGTAAATTGAAATTAAAGCAAAATATACACAATCGAAAACCTAGTACATAAATCTATACAAAAGTTTAGTTATAACTTTTTTATTGGTCTACTTGAGTACTATATACAATAATTATAATACTTACTGCCTAAAAGTATTATAATTGTTTGATAAATATATTTATAAATTTTAATACATTAACAATCACTAATCATTATTTTTTATATATTGTTTTAACAATAATGAAAACTAAATAACTTCAATATAATTACTAGTACTTATAAAATTTGTAACTTTTCCGGAGCTTTTAAACTTAATGTATAATTAAATCAAGTGATTTTAAAAAGGCCCATTATTCAATCTATCATTATATATTTAATGATTTTAACTTTTGTCTTTCAATAAATTATTATTTTTCTTTTGTAGAAATGCAAACCTATATCGGAAAATGGTTGTTTTGCGTCCAAAGATAAAGAAAGTTCAACGAGTAAAAACAGAATAACAACAGATAATAGTATAACATCAGAAATAGTAGCAACAACAACAACAAGAAATAATGAGTTAGTCACTTACAGTAGTACTGATATAAACAATGTATCAACAGATTCATCTGAAAGCCATGATAATTCTTCCACTTATACTTCAGATGTACCAATGTCTACTGAAAATCCTAATGAAATGACTAGCCCTTCAATAAATGTCGAAGATCCCTTAAATCCAAATACAATATGTCCACCTAATTTTATTGGCGTCATTCCCGATCCAGAGAGATGTGACAGATTTTTCCATTGTATTATAGGTCAAGTTATAACATTACATTGTCCACCTGGATACGAATTTGATATCATACATTCCGTAAGTAACAAAAAAAACTAAGAACAAAAAAATATATAATATAATATTAAGGTTTTATTTTATTATTGGTTAAATGTTTTTCATTATCATAATCACTTTCGTTCACTTTACAGGATTGCGTTGCAATTTCTGACAATGGATGCTATGCATTAAAAGAGTTATTAACTTCGACCAAATCAACACAAAGTACTGCTGAAACAACAGAAAATTATAATGACAATGTAGAAGCAACAAATAACTTTAGTGGCACTACGCAAGAATCTACTTCTGATCACATTGATGATATATCTAAGAAAGTAGAAGAAACAACAACAGAGACTAAAATTACAACACCAAGTATTTGCCCTCCTGGTGTGTCTGGAAATTTCCCACATCCAGAAAATTGCCAGGAATACTATCATTGCATCGCAGGATTTGTAACTATACTCAGATGTACACCAGGAGATGAATTCGATACGCAAACTAGGGTATGAACATTATTAATTTTTCATCGACTATTTTACGATATTCGTTTCTTTTGATAATTTTAAACGCAACAAATTTATACATATAATATATCCTTTCATAATTTACAGCTACAAGCACCTTATGAGTTTATTATTCGTTTGGAGCTACTATTAAGCATATGAGTTTTAAATGTAAAATAGACCGTTTCAATGTTATATGTGTTATTTATAAGAACATTTCAACCGACAAATTTAGGCCGAATTTGTCATTAAATATACACAATGATGAAATGAAAATATTAAATATTTCATTACCTCGACAGGGAATCGAACCTATAACCTATTGCGTTTACAGTCACATTTTGTGCACTTGCACTATGGCTAGCCTTTGTTATATATTAATTACATACTACATTTATTAATTATATAGAGTTAAGTACTGCAATGCCTACATATGTTTTAAATAAATATTATTTGTAGAGTTGTCAGCCGATATCGGAAAATGGTTGCTTTGCATCCAAAAATCAAGATAGTTCGACGAGTAAGTCTGAAATGACAACAGGAAAGGAGATTACAACTATAAATTCAGATGAAAAAACGTCTGATATAAATGAAATGTATACTGAAGCACAATCGACCGCTGCTGCTAATTACGAATCCACTAACGATGACACTACAATTGGTATAAGCAAAATAACAACAGACTCTTCTGGTAATGACAAAAAACCTACCACTTACACTTCAGATAAAACAACTGATTTTGATAAAATAACAGACAGTTCTACAACTAACGATTCAGACTTACCGCTATCTTCATCTCAAAATCATATCCATGGCTCAACAACACATATAGCAACATCCGAATCCGAAGAAACTGAAAATGTCTATGTAACTGAAAGAGACTTAACGACTAAAGATTCTAACGGTAATAAAACAACAGGCGATTCTAACAATGGTGAAACAACAACGTCTTCTTCTGAAAACAAACAGAATTCTTCAACTGATCGTTTCGAGTTACCAATATCTACTTCCCAAGATTCTATTGAAATAACTTTGCCAACAACAAACATGGTTGACATAGATGGTAACGTTATATGTCCACCCGACTTTGTTGGCATCATTGGAGACAATGAAAGATGTGATAAGTTTTACCATTGTTCACTTGGTCGAGTAACGACACTATACTGTTTAGCTGGGTATGAATTTGACGGTAAAATTGCAGTAAGTAGTTTTTGTGTACAAGATATTTTGTTTTTAAATATTCACTAATTAAACCGGCGTCTCTTGAAAGCCATTCTAGGGGCTCGTCATAAATTAACCCACACGTCACCTCATCGAACTGTGGCATAATTTTAATAAATTTGTTACTTTATTTTTGAGAATTATCATCATTTGGCAAGAGAAAATAAATAAACCGCAGGTTCAAGTCCTGCTAAATTAATAAAAATATATTTTTTCCTAAATATTATGAATATTTTTTATTGAGGCCAGTCGTGGCGCAGTGGCACAAAGTGTAACTGTAAAACCGACTGGTTGGGGATTCGATCCCCACTCGAGGAGATGAAATATTTACTTAAATATATATTTCCATTTCTTCGCTCTGGTGTCGAGGCAAAGTGCGGCGGCCACTCAACATGCAATGCCTCCAGAATTCGACAGAAAGTGGGAAACGGAATGTTTTAACACTAGGTACCTTATGCATACCCTGCTGTGAGCGGAATACAGCGTGAAGCTGATATATAATTTTTATCACATTGAAATACTCCTTAAAGTTAAGTAGTTCAAATAATATTAATATAATATTACGTAGTATACAGGATGGAAGTGTCAGCGCTCCTTTTACGGACACAGCATATAGGGTAAAATATTGTAAACCTGTTACATAAAGAAATTAATCAAGATACCTCAACAGTTTAGACGTAGGATTTTTTTTTCATTTCACGTTGTTTATCCATACCTGTATTTCGTGTGACGCAGTTACGCATAGATACCAATAACGTAAACACATACTACAAAAATACTACTCGATTTCGGAATGAGGCGTATGCGGCGGTTTCCCTTTGATAGGTTTATGTGTGCGTGCGTTCTTCTTGACATATGGCGTTTAATATTATAACAATAATTTTATTTATTTTGTTTATTATTTATTTTGTTTGAAAAAAATTGTATTTCATTTTAGGGAAAAAAAATGTATTAAGCTTTTATAGAATAGTTAAAACTGTGGTTTCATTTAAAGTAGTGCTGACACTTCCTTTCTGTATACATATAATACATAAAATATGTCCGAAATTTCAAAATAACTAAGAATATCTTGAACTTTACAGAATTGCGTTGCCATCTCTGAAGACGGATGCTATGCGTCGAAAGGTTTATTAACTTCTACTAAATCAGAGCAAATCATATCTATTGTAACAACTGAAAATAGTATGGAGAAAGAAACAGCTCTTGACTCCAACAATTCGACGAAAGAATCTATTTCCACCGATCTCGATGAGGTATCTACGAAAGTAGAAAAAACGACAACAGAGTCTAAAATGACACCACCAAGTATTTGCCCTCCTGGTGTGTCTGGAAATTTCCCACATCCAGAAAACTGCCAAGAATATTATCATTGTATCGCAGGGTTTGAGACTATACTAAGATGTACACCAGGTGATGAATTCGATCCAGAAACTAGGGTAAGATCTTAATTGACTATGTGGTATCAACAATATTTTTTTTAGAAAATATAAGGGATTATTAAGTGTTCTATTATGATTTTCTGATCATTACAGGCGCATTTTTTTCTGATGACTTTACTAGGCTTAAATTAAAATTAAAATTCAAAATAATCTTTATGCAAATAGGCTAAGTTTAAGTAAATAAGGTACCACCGGTTCGGAAGGCAGTTCTGCTGAGGAGAGCCGGCAAGAAGCTTATAATATGATATGCTTATGAGAATCTAGTTAAGGTCTATAAAAGCCACCGTATGCGTTAGCGCAAGACTGACCGTTATGAAGATCCTGTGACTCCATTCATAATAATGATTCTTAAGCAAATCTTTTCGATAAAGATATTTTCATCTTTTATATATTATGTTATAATATACGAGTACAGTGCCAAAACACAGTGTTTTTCCTTTGGTACTGTAGTTAAGATTTATGTATTAGTCATATTCGCCAATAAGGCGTATAATAAATTTGTATATATTATCAAAGTTTTTAAATATACGACAAAAATTTTACAGGCATGTCAACCTATATCGGAAAATGGTTGTTATGCGTCAAAAAGTGAAGAAAATTCAACTAATATAGATCAAATAACAACAGAAAATAACACATCTGATAATAGCGATCTTAAAACAGAATCTACTTCAGCAAAAATTGAAGTCACGACACCTACAATATGTTCATTTAGCGATGTCGGGAATGTCCCAAATCCCGAAAACTGTAGTAAATTTTACTTGTGCTCTGCTGGTGTTGCCATATCTTTATCATGTAATCTTGGACACGAATTTGATCCAATAATTCGGGTAAGTATTTTATTTAGCTACAGATTTATCACTTATATTAAGATTTTAAAGCTTATATGGTTTTTAGGTTAAACGCGCTGATCTTAGCAATTATGGGTCGAATTGAAAAAAAAAGCTATTTTTTTAGCTACTCTATTTATCGAATAAGCTTATACTTGTAGGCTACGCTAACTATTTCGGCATTGTATCTGTCATCAGATACAAATGTGTACCTCAAGCTCATATAATGAATAATACACCACTCTTTTCACTAGTACTTTTTTTCCATTTAACCACAGATTGAAGTTGCAGTTGAGCTAGTTATATAATAATTATATTTTATGTGCGTTTTCAGCAATGTGCACCCATATCTGATAATGGATGTACTGCAAAATTAGCAAGTGAATCTATAACTGAAACTAATAAAAGCGATGAAAATGAATTTGACACAGAAATAGAGTCTACTTCATTTAAAATTGAAGAAACTACACCAACGATATGTTCACCTACTGATTTTGGAAATGTCGCAGATCCAATGGATTGTACTAAGTATTATCTATGCTCTGCCGGTATGGCTATATCCTTGCAGTGTAATTTGGGATATGAATTTGATTTAGTGAGTAGGGTGAGTGAGTTCATTTGATATTATGATTTTTTTCTCTGTAGTATTTTGTTATCATTTTATACACTATGTTCACGTGATTCGTACCTTTTGCTTAAAAAATACAAATTACAAATTTAGTTATATGACTAAAAACGTAAAACATTCAATTGTCATTGTGTATTGTCAAACCATTTTTGATTTTTTTTATATAAATTAGTTAAAATGGACAATTAATTAAAATGAAACGGACGAAAATTAGAAAAGAAAATAATTTGTCACTGGACATAACTCATAAAACAGTAATTTTAATAAATAAATTGACTTAAAAATATCCTATTGCCTGTGTACCTATATTATACATATTATAACCAGTGCGTGGATATTCATATCTCAAATAGTACTGTTATTATGAAACTTGGACTGTTCCTTTGGAATATGATAAATTTGAATAAAAAAGATCTTAATATGACTTTACAGTAAAAACTTACAACATAAATTCAATAATAAGGAACTTTTAATGTAATATAAAATATTTTTTAGCAATGTGTTGTAATATCAGAAAACGGTTGCTTAGCAATGAAAAATATGAATGAAGCCTCGGCATTAACTACAACTCAGTATGTTACTTTAGAAGATCAGGAAAAGAGTACAAAACAGAAAGAAGTAGGAGAAGCATCTACTGTTAAAAATGAAAATTCTGAAGTAGTTTGTCCACCAGGACTTAATGGGCACATCGCGGATCCTCAAAGATGTGATAAATTCTATATGTGTACTGGAGGATTAATTATAACTCTGTATTGTTTGCCCAACCACGAATACGATACTAATTTAAGTGTAAGTAAATGACATTTTAGATATAATTTTATTAATATTAAAGTAATGTTGCACTTTGCTTCTCAACGTAAGAAAATTAGAATAATTTAGCAAATAAGGATTGAACCCACAATCATCGCGTTTACAACTAGATGCTGTCCCACTAAACTTTTAAGCAGATTTTCGTTATGTTTCGGTGATTGTTCCTATTTAAAATGTCTAGATATTTAATTTAAAATGACTGATTCCTCAAATTCTGATCATTTAATGAATGGTTGATGTGCATTAAATATGAGTTGTTATCTAATTCTTTCTCTTATAAACTTGTGAAAAAAAATTACTAATTAATATTATTTTCTAGAAATGCGTCCCGGTATCAGATAACGGCTGCACAGCGTCTAAAATATGAATAATTTGGCAACGAAAAAGGACTTTGGCAACAGGACAGCTTATAAATATTGAACGTCATGTTATACAAATGTTTTAAAAACATTTAACATCTGTTGATTAATTAGATAAATTAAAAATATCCTCGTGTACCTATTGAGAGATGGTCATAGGTTATTTTTATTTTTCTATCTTTTTAAGAGGTTTGTAATTAGAGGAGCCACTGAGACGTTTACAGCAGTTTAAGTTATTTATTTTAGACATATATTTGTAATAAATGCATTTTATAATAATTTTTCATTTAGATTTGTTTGTTGGATGTATATAATTGTCCTTTTTGTGTTTGTCTTATTTCTTATAAGGGGCTGGAGCGATTAAGATAAAATTTTATTTTGTTTATTACAATGGGAATCCATTGGATATCTTGAAACATAATTATAACCAATAGGTGGCGCTGTAGTCGGTTTATATTGTAATAGATTACATAAACTCTAACAAATCAGAAAATAGCCCATTTACAAAAATTATTCAGCAGATGTTTCTAGCAATGAAAAATATTTACAATCGTGCAAGACTGTATAAAACTTGCTAACTTATAATAAAAAATGTATAACAAAAACATGTACAATGTAATATTAACATTCTTTAATATTCATATCAGCAAATTACTATTATTATGTAATATGCGTTTTCATTGCTTATTTACAAAATTTCTTTAGTCTGAACTCTCATATTAACTTATAATAATATGAAATACTCCCATCGAGCAACACAAATAAATTATATAGAATTATAATAGTTTTAGAAATCAGAAGCGATTAACGTTTTTTAAAAAAACATCTATATATATTTCTAAATTATTAGGAAAGAGATTCTACGTAATTGCAATAAATGATATGTATCAGCCATTACCAATACCTCACACAAGTACTCTTCCAATAACAGCAGTTGCCTGACTAGTCACTGTCTCCGGTTGACACAATTCTATTGCTTTTTAGTCTTTTTACCTATATCTACCCTCTTTTACAGGAGGTTGCTAATAGAGTATCTTACATGTTTAACTTAATGCTTTCTTTTTATTAGTCCAATAAATAATCATAGTGTGCGTGGGTACACTTACATAATCATTGCGTCACAACAAAGCTTTATCATTATCGAAATATTTTACTCTTGTATAGTATTGCACATTTGTAAGCGAATAGGAGGAGGGGCGCGTCTTCGCAGATGGCACTATTTACATGTTTTGTTGTGCTTCTTTTATTAGCACATTAATAAGTATTGTGTCTGCTAGGATATTCATAAAAAATGTAAATATATTCTAAATCAGTGGTGCTTTTATTTATTTCTATTATTAAACGCATTGATACTCAACACGTACTGCTTCCAGAATTCAGCTGAAAGTGGAGAACGTGAAGTATCTTAAAGGAAATGGAATGTCTTAATACTAGATTCCTAGTATCCCTCTGCCTACATATCTGATACAGTGTGAACCTAAAAAAAACATTGTATAATCTACCTAATATATATTTCGGATTTTTTTTGTGTTAGGTCAATGCCGTTAGCCTTACTCCTTTTACATCGACGTCAGGTGGGGAAGGAAGACGATACTATGACTCTAGGAAATCACAAGCACTATCTTACTGTTTGAGAGGGCTCCTTTATCTTGTTTTGTTGTACATATCTTACAATGACAAGTAAGCAACAGATTAAGAGCTTATAAATACATATATATACTTATAAATACAATAAAAGAGAAATTACTAAATAAATTGAATTTTTAATATCACATTTTTCATAAAAACAATTAAAATTGTTTAGTCATAGAATCATTCAAAATACTTACAACCTTATAGCAAATAAAAAAAAAATTAGCTTCACGCTGTATCCCGCACACAGCAGGGTAGGCAGAGGGAACCTAGTGTTAAGACACTTCGTTCCCCACTTTCTGCCGAATTCTGGAGGCATTGCGTGTTGAGTGGCAGAACTCAACGCCGCGCTTAACCTCGACACCAAAGCGAAGAAATGGAAATATAAATTTAAGTAAATATTTCATCTCCTCGAGTGGGGGTCGAACCCACAACCGGTCGGTTTTTACAGTCACACCTCGTGCCGCTGCGCCACGACCGGCCTCAATCTTATAGCAAATAATAGTCTGTAATAAATATATTTATAAATTTCAAATGAAAAAAATATAAAAGTTAGACGTAACTTATAACTATTTACATTGGCTTACTTATGAGATAATTCAAACGACTATGAATCTACATTAAACATTTTATTATTTTAAAATAATATCACTCACATTCACAACATTAACCACACCACTTTAAATGAAACCACAGTTTTAACTACTCTAAGCCTAATACAATTATTATTTTTTTTGACAAAAATTAAAAGATTAATTTTTCAAACAAAATAAATAATAAAATTATTATTGTAATATAAAACGCCACTTGTCAAGAACGACGCATGCACACTTAAACCTATCAAAGGGAAACCGCCGCATACATATAATTGATTCGTATTTATTGGCGACAAAGTTCTTTAACCTTTACTAGTATTTTTGTAGTAGTAGGTTCTTATGTTATTAGTATGTATGTGTAACTGCGTCACACGAAATACAGGTATGGATAAACATCGTGAAATGAAAAAACTGTTGTGTTGTTGCTGTCTTAACTATTGAGGTATCTTGATTAATTTCTTTTGGTATGGGTTTAAAACATTTTTCCTGTATGCTGTTGTTGTAAAAGGAGCGCTGACGCTTCCACTCTGTATACTTTTATGGAAAAAACATTGCTACCGCAACTAATCTGTAACTAATATATATATATATATANATAAATTTTCTGAAAGCCTGGCTCGCATGCACGGAAAAGGCAAATAGGCTATATAAAAAACAAATACGAAAATTAACTTTGAATTAGATTATCAGTTTAATTATATTAAAAATAATTGAGTAACAACTGAATCACGAAAATTCAATGAAGATATGAAAATAGTACTCTCGTGTCAATAAGTAGAACGATAGTGAAAAAAAAACCGACTTCAAACAACGAACTAGAAAGTAAAAAATCATTTTACATAAAGTACGTTCTTTGATTTTGTTTAACAAAAATAATTTAAAAAATATTTTATTATTATTAAGTCGATGTTAAGCTAAAGCTACAACAACCTTACTACAATATCGAATTACTAAGCAAGTTTATTTTACCTGCCACCGACTTCAAATTTTTTTTTGAAGTCTTGAAAATGAGAATATCTTCTTTTTTGAAGTTGGTTGAAAAGAGATGCAACAATGAGGAATCTCACTTCTGACATCAATTTTAACAATGGTTTTCCTTGTAACTGTTACAGTATAAATATACATATTTTTTGTAAATTTAAGACATGTGATTTGCTCATAGATACCATTGTCAGAAATGACCAAAAAGAAATAGAAACACTCGAGAAGCACTAACTTTCGAATAAAAAAAACAACAAAATCGGTTCACTCAGTCAAAAGTTTTGAGGTAACAAACATATAAGTTGTAATTACAGTATGTAATTTATTTTTATAGTATTAAAATGTGTCTCAAGTTTAAGAAGAAGTTGGCTTTTGGGTTTTTACATATAAGTATTTAGAAAATTATTAATAATGAAGATGAGAATGAATAAAATAATTTAAAGTGTTGGTACCATAAAACGGAATGAATAGAAACATTTTTATTAAATTTTAAGTTAAAATGTTCCTGGCTTTAAATATGATAACAATCTTTATTTTTTATTATTGTATTCGTTTTTTTTTAACTTAGCACTTTTCATATTCGTTTCTTTTAACTTAATTACTTCTTTTTACTTACTATACAATGAGCAATTTTATAAAATTCAAATATAATAATAAAAAAGATTTCATCGATATCAACAAATTTAAATAGTAATTACATAATTTAATACTTATTTATTATATAACTTGATCCTAATTGATCACAGAATAATAAAAGTAGTTTTTGTCACTGAATACAACGTTTATAACATAAAAAATGTGTAATTTTTCTATAGTACAAATTAATGCAATACAACCGACGACTTTCAGACGTGACATACGTTTTGTTTTATTTTACCTTTCCCTAACTGTATTTCGGAATTTACTAACGAAAATAGTCGGATATTATAGTGTAAAAATTATGAATTTTGAAAAAAAAAATATTCCCGGTTTACCGGTATTCTATTTCTATAATAAGATAATATTATATTATAATTAATATATTATAATGTAATTGAATATTATTTACTGAGCTATCAGGTATTACTTAAATAAAGCCATAGATATATATATTTTTTAAATTAATATAGTAATTCCATCAACCAGTAAAACAACTTTTTTTTGACGCATTACCTTTTATCTCATGCCTTCGTGAATATGGTAAAGAGATCTTTTCCAGGGAAAGTTTTTTTATTCTTTATTTTTAATCATTTTCTAGTAAAAGGCGACAGGCCAACCCTGCCTCCCTCTTCGTACGCCATATATTTTATGTTGCAAGTTGCAATCGAATTTATAGTTATTATAAACATAAAATATACAAAAATATAATTTTTATAACAGACTTATTATATTATTTTCTTTTCTATTTATAATCAGCAATCATTAGTCATATTTTTACTAATCTCACTTTGTTTCGTCGTATTCATTTTCACTTGGACTGCTTGCACTAAGGTTATTCATTTTCATAACATAATATAAAAAGTCCAAAACCTCTTTAGAAGATTTGCGTCTTTGACAATTCGCTTCTAAATGTGGCATGCATTTCTGTAATTTAGAAAAATGAGTGTTAATTATTATAGCTAATTGAATAGTCTTAGATAGATTCTCAGATTTCATAAATAAGCTTAGAAGACTTCAGTGATAAGTCACTTTGCTCTTCACATGTTCGCTTCTCCAGAGTTGACTTACACAGCATATAAAAATTTCTGATTTTGTTATTTGTATAAATATCGTGAGACCAAAATATATCGTGGCACAGTGGGACAGCGTCTGACTTCAAACTTGATGTGAGTTTTATCTCCATGTCTAGGAATTGATTATTTTCATTTCTCCAGAGCAAAACATGTTTTATTTCCGACAAAGTCCAAGTGCAGTATGTGAAGAGTCTTAAAAATGAGTACTCTCTGCCTTCCTTGCTATAGCAAGGAGAGCAAATCGTGTAGCTATAATAAAATGTTTAAACATATTATGCTCACCAGAGTGTAAGGATTGAATTCGTATCCATATCGACAACTAACTTTTCTGATACCTCCAAATAAACACTTATAGTAATATTTACAATCACTTCCATCGGGAAACACAAATTTATCCCAAAGTCCACACACTGGCTTAGAAAGTGACGTATGAGTAGAAGTTATTGGAGATATATATGTAGAAGTAACAACTGGTTGGATGGTGGGTAAAGTTTTTATAGATATTATTGATTTTTGTGTAGTTGTAGCAAGCGCACAAGGTGGAGGAGAGTAGGGTAAAGGCGGTAAAGTGCGTGTTTGAGTCACAATTGGCTTTGTTGTTGGTGTATCTGGTGGTGAAGTTATAGATTTACCAGTAAATAGCATTGTGTTAGGTGATAATAAAGAATGTGTTGATTTAAATTCTGCTGGTACAGTAGATTGAATTGTATATGTCTCTGAATCTGTTTGCAAATTATTTTGTTGGTTTAATATGGAAGGCTCCATTGTCACAGCTGATCTATGTTTATTTTCTGTGGTTGTTGGAAAAGTCTCTAGTGTTGTAGAAGGACTTTCCACGTCATATTTTGTAGTTTCTGTATTTTTTGGTTGAAACGTTAATAGCGTTGATAACGTTGACGTCAAATGGGAATTATTACTTACATTAAGTTCTGAATGATATGATGTTGAGACTGTTGTAACGGGTATAGTTGTTCTATAATCTGTAGTTGATTTTAAATTTGATGGCGATGATGCTAATGTAACCGATACAGGATCCCATGTGCTGTTTGTAGTATTCGTAAATATTATTGGAGAAGAAGAATGGACTGGCGTTAAGAATGGTACAAAGGTTGTTTCAGGTGCTATTGATATATTGTTTGTGACTTCTGTAGACTCTGATGAAGAAGATAACACTACTGTTGTTTCTGATTTTGATGTATTTGTACTTGATGTTAATTGTGATGGTGAAGACTGGGATATTACTGCAGTAAGTTTATGTTCCGTGGTAGTTAATAATTCTGGTTTAGAAAATGTTTCTAAAGTTGAAAAAAAATCTTGTGTTGTACTCAAGAATTCTGGGGAGGAGTTTTCAGTATGTTGTGGTATTATAGACAATTCATCGACTTCTGTTGTTGAAGATAATGTTAAATGGGATGAATTTTGTGAATTATTATTTGTTGTTGAGGAAAATATCGGTATTAAAGTTGAGTTACCACTAAACATTTGTGGTTCAGTTTGTAGAGCATCTGTCGTCACTGTCGGAGAAACATTAGAAGATATTGTCATACTAGATAAAATAAAATTTATATTAGTTGTTTCGAATTGTGAGGGTGAGGATGTAATTGAAATTGGTATATATTCTGTGGCCGTTTTCAAAACACGTCCCTGTGTCATGGCTTCGTTGAAATAAGATGAAGGCTTAGTTGAAGTATTGCCTACAGAGTATTGCGTTATCGTAGATGGTTCTCCAAGTTCTGTAGTGGGAGTAATCGTTGGAAAGTATGGGATTTTTGTAGAAGATAAGATATTTGTTGTAGAAGAAACTAACGGTTGCAATGTTGAAGATTCGGTAGATATTTGGGATTTTGCTGTTATCGTCGAAAAAGTATTAGAAGATAGCTTTGTACTAGACGTAAGAGAATTAATAGTATCAGTTTTAAATTCTGGTGGTGAATATTGATCTGACGGCGCTAGAGTTGACAAGTTTTCTTGTATTATATATTCGTTATTCTCGGTGAAATCTGTTGAGAAAGTTGGCATGACCATCGTGATAGACGTCTGCGTACGCTCAGTTAAGGTAGGCAAAAATGTAGTGAAAGTTTTATTTATATAATATTGGGACTTTTCCGGTGCTCCATCGAGTTCCGTGGTAGAATATATTGTTGAAAAAAATGAACTATTTAAAGAGGAAGGTATATTTATTGTAGAAGAAAATGATGGTTCCCAAGTTGAAGATTCAGTAAATGTTTGCGGATCAGGTCCAAATGAGTCCGACGTTATAGTTGGAAAAGTCTTGATAAAAGATATTGTTGTATCAGCAGTAATCGTAGTCATTGCGCTTGCATATATTTCTGTGTTTGATAGATTTAGTGTTGAATTAGATGTTGCTATAGATAACGGATTTGTGGTTGATGTTGTAGGTAAACGTCTATAATTACTATACTCCGTAGATACAAGTGGAGAAGTCGAATATACATTAGTTTTACTAGATTCTACAGGTTTAGTTATGTTGATGTCTACGATATTGGTTTCTAATAGTATTGTTGTTTCTGCTTCCTTTTGTTCAGTCACGGTAAAAGAATGCCCTGATGACGAGAAGCTTTGATTTGAATCATTTAATTGAGGCCACGATGTAGAAATGATAGATATAGTAGTTTCAGATGGAATCTGTGAGATGAGTAACGTTGTATTTGATTTAGATTTAGTTAAATTGTTATATATGCTTGTTGTTTTAGTTGAATCAGTAACATTTAAATTAAATCCTGGTGTGAAATAGCTTTGATTTGTATCAATTAAATCAGTCCATCGTGTAGATATTATCGGAGTGGTAGCCTCAGGTGGATTAGACGCCATTGTACTTGGATTATTAATATTAGAATCTGTAGAAGATAGAATTGTAGGATTCGTATAAACATTTGGTTGACTAGATTCTATAAATTTTGTTGTAGTAATATATGTACTTGATGTTTCTAATGGAGTAGTAGATAATACTATTTTTTCTGTGATGTTTAAATTATAATCTGTTGTTGATGAAGTTTCATTTGAATCTATTGAGTCACTCCACAAGGTAAATATTATGGGCATGGTAAGTTGAGATGGATTCGTGGGGGTCATTAATGTTGAGGTTGGAATTTTATTGCTAGATTCTGTCGAAGTGACAAATGCAGGACTTCTTGGTATATAAGTCTGAGTTTCATTCGGTTGTGATTCTTCAGATTTTGTTAATTCTGAAACATATGTGCTTGTTTGTGGTGTAGTAATTACTATTTCTGTTTGTTCTGTTGTATTTATACTAGTCCACAATGTAGATTGTATCGGAGTAGTAGTCTCAGAAATATCCGTTGACACAATTAACGTTGAATTTGGTTTTTTGTTATAAAAATCCGTAGAAGATGTAATTGAAGTAGTTGTATATATATTTAGTTGACTAGAGTTCTCAGACTTATCTATACTTGCTGGTTCCAAACCTTTAGTAATTTCTGTTCGTTCTGTTATGTGTAAAGTAAGTTCGGATGACTGACTCGAATCGGACGACTCAGTCCATAATGTAGACATTATTGAAGTAGTAGCTTCAGGTTGATTTCTTGAGGTGATAAAAGTTGAATTTGGTTTTAAAGTTGGTAACAATGGAGTTGTTCTATTGCTATTTGTTTGTTGCGTGGTTGTATATGTAGGTCGCCATTTGTTTGTTTTATTGATAGGAGGAGGAGTGGATACCTGGTAAATGGGTACAGGAATAATTAATATAGGAAGTGTCATGTTGCAACATGTTGCTGTAACTAGTGGTTGGCAGTTCTGAAATAAGATTGGCATTATTAGTGGCTATTAATGGAAAAATGTTTTGATTTGACAACTCAATTAATCATTAAAATTATAATCATGGGCGCAGATATGGGTGGGAGAGGGAAGTCGCCGGGTCCACTATGAAAAAAAATAAAGCTTAAAAATTTATTTTTTGACCCACAATCAGCGAAAGTGTTGCGAGTTCGAGTACCTGGCTCATTTTACGTCCCCCGCATTTACTTCTCTTCGAAGCCAATGGCGGATTAAGCCATGTCACAAAGTGTGACTGTAAAATCAACTGGTTGTTGTGAGTTCGATCCTCACTTGAGGAAATTAAATGTTTATTTAAATTTATATTTTCATTTCTTCGCTCTGGTATCGAAAGCGCGGTTGAGTTTCGCCATTCAACACGCGATACCTCCAGGATTCGGTGGAAAGTGGGGAACGGAGTGTCTTAACACTAGGTTCCCTCTGCCTACCCTACTGTGTATGTGGGATACAGCGTGAAGCAGTTTTATTTATTTATGACTTAAAAATTTTACCCCCTTTATGCAAATAGATCAAATCTAAGCTAGAGTCAAGATAGTTTGTAATGTTTTTACTGAATTATCATATTTAATCTTAGGGTAGGGTGCTCCAAGTGTGCGCGGTCCCCAAAAGTACTCAGATCTAATATTTGCAAAGATTGATAGCGAATACACACTAAGTTCAGTTATGTTTTGTGTGCTATCGGAATAGGATGCTGTCATAGAAATTTCGCAAAAAAATATTGAATTTCGGAGGCAAAAGGTATTTTGATGTTTTTGTAATATATTTTGGAAGTTTTAAATATAACATACGCATGTAAGCAATGGCCACATTTTTTAATTTCTAATGTAAAACATGTCATTACTGGTGAATTGTGAAAATGTTATTGTAATATGCCAATGGATGGTATAGGTATGCCATGGTGATACAGACCTAAATCATTCCGCAAAAGTGCGTGCCGCAAGAGTGCGCGTGCGTACTCTGCTTAGAATAAGCTCCTAAGAATAAAACAGCCAAGAAATTCTACAAAACAACAAAAAACGAACTAGAAAGCCAAAAACCAAAGAATAAGAAAAGATTGTAGATAAGTCCTAGTTGTCTAGTTGTAGATGTAAGGAGGACTATAAAATACCTACTGTTGACAATTGGATCCAGTACAGCATTTGTAATGAATAATACACCTACATCATACATCGGAATTCTGAATCGGGATGTAAAAGTGCGATTTATGCGATATCATACGCACTCATGGGGGACTGCCATGCGCACTCTTGTGGACAAGTAACATCAAGAGTGCCCTTGATCTTTAAAAAAAAATTAATTAATTAGCTTCACGCTGTATCCCGCACACAGCAGGGTAGGCAGAGGGAACCTAGTGTTAAGACACTCCGTTCCCCACTTTCTGTCGAATTCTGGAGGCATTGCGTGTTGAGTGGCAGAACTCAACGCCGCGCTTAACCTCGACACCAGAGCGAAGAAATGGAAATATAAATTTAAGTAAATATTTCATCTCCTCGAGTGGGGATCGAACCCACAACCAGTCGGTTTTGCAGTCACACCTCGTGCCGCTGCGCCACGACCGGCCTCAAGCCCTTGATCTTAATTATAATTAAAAAATATACACTTTAAGGTTGATTTTTCATATATTTTAAATTTATGAAAAATCAACCTTAACCTTATTAAAAGTTGATTAGTTGGTCATAGAATAAACATATACACATATAGAAATAAACATTTTGAATTTGCAATAAAAGTGTGTTTTTTTATTTATATCGTATTATATCTAAACAGCACACACTTCGGGCACCCTACCCTACTTTGAGTTTGAAAAGTAGTTAGATCTGCAAATAAACATAATATTTAAATTTCGTCATTGAGCCATGCAAACCACGGGGAAATAAAACCCACAAAGCAACAACGCCCCTTTTCCCCACTCCTCCACTCTTTCAATCCGACTGGAAAATATCTCTAGATACGCCTGTGATTATAGTATAAAACTTACATTAGTTTTGATGTCGAAGAAGAGACCATTGGGACATGTCTGTAGATATGCGTGAGACAACCAACATAGTATAAAGGTTTGACAGTCATTTGGATTGGGGAAAGCATTTAAAGTTCGATTCACACAAGGATTACATAGTGTCACTGATGTGTACAATAGAATCAAAATCAAGATATATTCTGAAAGAAAATCGATGTCGATATGTATATTTCATTATTGTTTTTATATATATAGAGATATTATGAGGTCATCATAGTACAGGGGCACAAGCGTTACATACTAACGTGGCGGTCGTGGGTTCGATCTCACTCGGGGAAATCAATTATTATTATATACTAACTTCACGCTTTATCCCTAGCGGGGTAGTCAGAGAGAATATATATAAATATAAATATATAAATATATATATTTNAGAGCGCCTGGTCGGTTTCCAGGAGGCGCGGGTTCGAGTCCCGCTGCGTTCAAATTTTTATACGTTTTCTAAAATAAGTATATAAAAATTGTTTACACATACAGCATGTAGAAGATGTTTCCCACGTACCGCCTAATTTTGAGATAAATTGTACGTTGATACATTTCTCCTAATGGGAATCGAACCCACAAGCGTCTTGGTTTCAATCAGACATTGTGCTGCTGCGTCACGGCAATCAGTACGATGTACATATATTATGTAAGGTCATAAGTTAGTTGATCTCCATGATAGGGTAATAAGGTAAGGATAGATAAGGATTTAACTTTAGGACGCGTATAAGCAGTTCAAAATAAGAACAGACCAATTAAGAATTTTTTGAAAGAGATGAAGAAAGGACGGAATGCAAGATCAGTACAGAACATACTTGGGAAGTATGTTCAGTAGAGATGGAAGATACGAGATGGATGTGGAAAGGCGTATTGCTGCCGGTAACAAGGTTAACGGAGCCTTAGCTGCATTGATGAGACGGCGAAACGTCAGCACAGCTGCGCGTTTGGCCGTACACAATGCAGTTTTGGTACCGACTCTGTTATACGGCAGCGAAACGTGGGTATTACAGAAGAAGAATGAAAGAAAGATGAATGCTGTGGAGATGCGATCTCTTCGTAGGATATGCGGAGTCAGCTTAGCTGATCGAATCCGCAATGAAGAGGTACACAGAATGGCAGGTACTAGCGAGGATGTCACGGTGAGAATGAAGAAGAACGTGCTCAGCTGGTTTGGGCACGTCGAACGAATGAGTGATGAAAGAATGGCAAAAAAGATTTATGATGGAAAAGTGAGCGGTAAGAGAGGTAGGGGGAGACCTCGGTTGACCTTCGAAAACACAGTATCAAAGATACTGGAGGAAGGTCACGTAAAAAGCATGAGGACCCCCCGAAGGGCATGTATGAAGAGGTTGATGACAGTGGACGAGGCGAAAGAGGTATGTAGAGACCGTAGCGTTTGGCGCTCCGTTCTCTCTGACTACCCCGCAAGGGATAAAGCGTGAAGCTAAGATAAGTTAAGTTCCAATTAAAATATTTTCTCCGAATTCTGGAGGCATTGCGTGTTAAGCGGCAGAACTCAATACCGGGCGTTACCAGAGAGGGGAAATAAAAATACTATTATAAAAAAAGTTATTCAAAAAATAATTATAAAAATTATATTAAAATGCAAAATATATTTTAATTTTATTACATTTTTTATAAAAATATCCAATTTTTTCCACAATTGTTTGGTACAGTTAACATTTTGTTTAAAAATGTCAATTCTTTTAATAACATAAGCATAGACTCACCTTTTCTCTTGTAACTTCTCATTTTGAAAAAACTTTTGTCTAATAATTCATAATATGATGAAGAAAAGTTACATGTCCATTACGTTTAATTCGTTACTGTTAAAAGAACAAAACAAAATTAAGCTAATTACTATAATATAGTGGTAATAACCGAAGTAATCGATTCTTGTTACTGATAAAGGATAGTGTTATACGTACGTACGTTTGAAACCTTGAAATGTGTTATAAAAATGATATTAAGGGATTATTAGCCAGGGATTTTAAATCTTACACATACTAATATAACTAATTTAATTGCCATATCTAAGAGCTTACTTAGCCCCAAAATACATTTTTTTATTTGTTTTTCAGATGTGCAGCGTCAACTCAGCTGTCGCCCCGTCCACTCTCATTAATCTCTTCATACGTACCTCCCACATGCTTTCCGGGCCACAGCATGAGGACCTTCATGCTGCTTATATGACATCTCTATAGTATCATCGATACTGTGAAGGTCAACTAAGGTCTTGCCTTGCCTCTCTTGCCACTCACAATATTTTTATTTCTCAAAAAATCATCGTTTTGTTTCAATTTCAAAATTCCTTTGAAAATATAGAAAGGACAGAAAATCATTGTTGGAAACTGATGCAATTTATTATGTGCCAGCTGGATGCAGTAGCAGCTATGCCCTCGACTTCGAATATTTATATATAGGGTGGAAGTGCCAATGAAGCCACATTTTTAACTACTCTATAAAAGCCTAATACAATTATTATTTTTTTTCCGAAAAAGGAAAAAGTGATTTTTTCAAACAAAATAAACAATAAAATTATTGTTGTAATATAAAACGCCATTTGTCAATTAAAAAAAATGCTACGTCTAAATTGTTTAAGTATCTTGATTAATTTCTTTACGTATGGGTTTAAAATATTTTACCCTATATGCTGTTACCGTAAAAGGAGCGCTGACACTTCCACCCTGTATATATTATTTATGAATCGATTGAATTAAAACAAACACTAAATGTTTAGGAAAGTTTACTAAAATATAATACACAAAATTGCATGTTTTTGGTAATAGGTTAAGGCCGAAGTACGTGAGAATCGAAGCTACAACCGTCGAGTTTACAGTGAGACGTTGTGACCTCATTTCCTTTTTCTCCAGCTTTAAAGAAAAAAATACTCAAAATTTTTTTTAAATAACACAAACTTATAAAAATAAATGAAGTACCTATTATATCACCTCTATTTCATATTCTAAGTAATGATCTCAACATAAAAAATATAACAAAGGCGAAACTAAAATTTATTTAAAATAAACAATAGTTTGTTCGTCACAATCTAAAATAGCTTTCAACGATGACGTAATGAAATACTTGCATATAGGTATATTATTATATACTAAAAATCCAAACGTGGTATCAAAGTGTATGCATCTTTTCATTTTCATCATTCTTATTAATAAATTAAAATCAACTTCACGTTGAATCCCACACACAGCAGGGTACACATGCATAGGGTACCTAGTGTTAAGACACTCCGTTTCCTACTTTCTGCCGCATTCTGGAGGCATTGCGTGTTGAGTGGCAGAACTCAACGCCGCACTTTGCCTCCACACCAGAGCGAAGAATTGGAAATATAAATTTAAGTAAATATTTCATCTCCTCGAGTGGGGATCGAAACCACAACCAGGTTTTGGAGGTTGTCGGTTTTACAGTCACATTTTGTACTCCTACGCCACGACTAGCCTCGTCATTTCTTATATTATAGCCAAATTATACAAAATGTTTTAATATTATAAATAGTAGTCTATTTGTTATTTTGAAGTATATACATATAATATATAAGAAGATATATTACTGTAAAGATATATTACTAAATCCGTTGAGTAGTTTTTGCGTAAAAGTGGAACAAACATCAAAGGAAACATTTCACATTTGTAATATTATTAAGTAGGATTACATTATTGTTCCTCATACACTCCGTTTCCGTACTTTTACGTTTACGTTGAACGCTAATTTTCTTTTTATTAGGTATCCTGACACTTGCCCCCCGCGATGCGATGGTTTTAGGTTCGTTCTAATTCAGGGAAATTATTTTTGTTTGCCCGCTCTGGTAAGACAAAGCAGTGTTTAATTCTGTCACCATGTCTGCAATATCTCGAAAACACGTAATTTACATCGGAGAAATAAGCTTCACGTTGTATTCCGCATATAGCAGAGCAATACTTATATTTATACGTCAGTGAGTTTATAATATATTTCATTTTAAATAACTAAAAAAAATCTTATACCTAAAAATGTTATTAAGGATGTTGGCATAATTTATAAAAATAGAGCAAAAATAGCATTTATATAATATAAATATACATTTTATTTAATCAATCATCATTATTTTCATTATCATCATTAGCTTCACTATCATCATCGTTACTTTCATCATTTTTAAGTTTCGCCTCTAATTCTTTAGCAGGATTAAACACACCACTAGTTTGTGCGTTACATATAAAACATCTTGTTGTTTTTTTATAATTTTGTAAAGCGCATTTTTCACAGAAATAGTGTTTACATCTGAAAAAAATAAAAAAAAATATATTTTGGGGTTATGTTAGCTCTTAAAGATGGCAATTAGTATTTAATTAACGTTAACGTTGTAATTAAAGTTAGTTATATTAGTATGTGTAAAGTCAGTTAAAAATGAAAATAAACATAAATTGCAACATATTTTTAATTAAACACTATGAATGTAAAATAAACACTAATTGATGTAAGTGTGATATATAGCTTCAAGCTCTATCCCGCATATAGCAGAGTAGGCAAAAGACACTACACTACAAATTTGAAAAAATATTAGTTACTTCAATATTCATAATTTGAAAAAAACAATAATAAAGCCGTGACTCGAGAAAATTAAATATTTGATATATTCTTCACATTTCTTCACTCGACTAACTCTTATGGTATCGAAGCAAAGCGCAGTGTCACTCAACACGCAATGCCTCTAGAATTCGGCGGAAAATGTGGAGTACAAGTGCCTTACCGGGAATAAAGTGTTTTAACACTAGGTTCCCAGGTACTCTCTGCCTACCCTATTACTATTAAGTCAATAACTATTAAAATTCATTAACTGTTATAATACAACAACTATTGACAACTCGTCGTATATAGAAGGTTCTATTCCATACCTAGTAACTACTGGATCTTTAAAACTGTTTCTACAAATAAAACATTTGAAAGGCAACTCATCATCGCTATGTATCTCGTAATCGGAGTCGGAATTATTATTCTTAACCTCCTCCCTTTCTAATTGCCAGCCATGTTTATAATCTGATCGGTCGTGGAGGAACTTACAGGAATCTGTGGGAATAAAAGGTTAATTAATAGTAATTGTAGGTTAAATAAAGGAGGAGGTCACGTCGGTGCGACGCTAAATGTGACGGTTGTGAATTTGATTCTCACTCGGGGGAAAGACATATTTAATATTTTCATTTCCTCAATCTGGTAACAAGGCGAAACGCAGGGTGAAGTTCCGCCACTAAACACGTAATGCCTCGAGAATTCGACGAAAAGTGGGGAACGAAAATGTGTTACTGGAGAACGGAGTGTCTTAATATTAGATTCCCAAGTTATCTTGTTTTGCTTAATAATGTTTAAGTGGGATAGCGTCTAACGCGTGACGGTTGTGGGTTCGATTGCCATGACGGGAAGTGAATTATTTTCATTTTTGCGCCGTGATATGGTGTAGTGATAGAATTATTAAAACGATAAAAAAGATACAATTTAAAATATTATATTTTAATATATTTGCAATTAGTGGAGAGAGAAGTAACGTGGTGTTCTCCCTTTGGTACGATTCAATATTATAAATAAATGATACATTCAATTCTGTAATGATTTTTTTTTTAAATTAAATAAAAAAAATTAAATCAAAATCAGCTTTATGCTGTATCCCGCATACAGTAGGGTAGGCAGAGGGGACCTAGTGTTAACACACTCCGTTCCCCACTTTCTGCCGAATTCTGGAGGCATTGCGTGTTGAGTGGCAGAACTCAACGCCGCGCTTAACCTCGATACCAGAGCGAAGAAATGGAAATATAAATTTAAATAAATATTTCATCTCCTCGAGTGGGGATCGAACCCACAACCAGTCGGTTTTACAGTCACACCTCGTGCCGCTGCGCCACGACTGGCCTCAAATTGACTGGACTTAAATTAAATAAAAATATTTATACCTCCAAAACCACAAAAACCAGTTTCTTTGTAATCTTTACATATGTCCGGTTGATAGTCCCATCTATAAAAAACAAATAAAACAATAAGTATTACAAAAACACGTAAAGCTCATGTAAATACAATATTACTCATATTAATATTGAAAGTCAAGTGAAGTGCGAGTCGGACTAGCCCACCGAGGGTTTCATAGGCACCAATTTCCTGATCACTATCAGGAAATTAGTGCCTACTATCTTTTGGTGAATCTATTGCTGAATAGGAAGTACACATTATAAATATTGATAAACTTATATTTGCCGGCGCATGTAATGAGTTTTCGCTGATATATCTATAACTTACCAATTTTCGGATTATTTAATTTTTTTTTATGAAAAAAACAAGGCAAACGAGCGTTCGGGTCACCTGATGGTAAGTGACTACCGCCGCCCACGACCCCATGCAACATCAGAGGAGCTACAGGTGCGTTGCCTGCCTGTAAGGTGGGTTGGGCTCCGGAGCCCGGCATTACCTGATGCAAAACGCAGTGGCATAAAGCCACTACTTCACGCCGGTCTTAAATGCCGGGGGTGGTAATGATCCGGTCGAGTCTGCCCATGCGTGTTGCCATTGCTGGCGACGTGACTCTACCACACGTACTTTAGTCGCGTCTTACGACACCACCAGTACCAGCATGATCTTATTCTAGGCCGGGATCACACGGCAGTTTTTACTATAAGTTCTCGCTTCATGCAAAATTCCAGGATTATTAGTTTTGATTTCGCAGCGAATTTCATCTAAAATGCAGTAAAAAAGATGCAAGCACTCGTATCTTTTCATTGTGTTGATTTAGAAGCTTATATTTTTATTTGTACAAAGGCCCATAGATCTAAATATTTAACAGTAACACCTTGACACTTCCACAGACGGACAACAAATTACTCTTATATATATATGGGTTGCGTGTCATCTTTTGATGTACGATGAAACACTAAAAAACAGAGTGCTAAATCACTATACTTACCGTACAGTGGCTCTTAAGTTGGCGGGAGCTCGTATCGGCCCTTTTCTTACTAATCCCGAACTCGCATTACCGGCAGCTGTGTCACGTTTTTTATAATATTGAGCATAATTATTTATACCACGGTAGACCTGGAGAAACAAAGATATTTATAGCCACATGCAGTATAAGGTAGCGAGTAATGGTAAATACAAGAGCACAACCAGAGATCACATGTAGAACGACAAACATCGGGAGTTCTTATGCCGAAGTCATAAAAAATCCTGAAAGTCAATCTACAGACACATATTCTGACAGACAGAGGATTGACATAGACCTCAAAACCGTTAAGGAGACACTGTTAATACTTGTGAACCAAATGATAATTATGACAAAAACAATCACTGAATTAATGTCAAAAGTGTCAACACTTTCACATCATTACATATGTATGTTTGAAATACCAATGGGTTGTCCAACTGCTTGCAAAAGTAATAATATTTCTAAAAATTCACAACATAGACCATGTTGTGAATTTTTAGACCATACTTAATTTTAATATTTGAAACACATTTTACCTCGAGAAGCTATTTAAAAATACCAGGATATAATATAAACCATATTATATCCTACTTATTTAGAAAACGTATAAAAATTTTTATACGTTTTCTAAATTAGTATTTTTCTTTCCTAAGTGTGGAATAACACTTTAAAAATGTTTAAAAATATTATATCCTGGTGTTATATTATTATATGGTGTTATAATATATATTATTGTTTATTAAACTATTGTTTAAAATTAAAAACACTCTACTCAACTACTTATTTGCAATTGCAATTAATTGTAAAGAATACAGAAGTGATATCTGATTTATCACCTATAAAAGCAAGAGTTCCCCAGGACAGCGTTCAGGGACCCATTCTTTACTTATTTTTTACTCCAAATTTATCCATGTTCCAATCTTTAAGCGCTGATACATTTGCTGATGATACTATACCATACCATAATCTCTATACGGACCCTATTGTAGCATCAGAAACTTTACAGAAAGGGATTAACAATGTATCTCTTTGGCTCAAAAAAATATTTTTATTATTTTCTTCCCAAGTGAACAATACTACTACTTCAGAAAACCACGGTCATGATACGTTGACAGCTATAAATATATTGTACAAGAAAAAAAAAACAAATTGAATCCCAACTTACCTTATCATCGGCCTGTCCTTGTAATTCTTCATTAATTTTCTGTGCTTTCTCAAATATTGCTTGAGCGTCCCTGTCTTTCTCTGTGTCTAGTTCATATGTGGCCGTTGCATTTTCTTTTTGTTGTTGTACTGATAGTGTCATGTTTGGTTTACTCTAAAATTAGATTAAATAAATATATGATATAAGATAAGACTAAACAAAACATATAGCAGTATTCTTATATCAGAAAATCACTAACAATTCCATAAAAACTCATTATTTGCACTATGCCCTATTCACAAAGGCATGATATAAAAGGTAAGCATATCAAAAAAAGATTTGTCTTACAGGTCATGATGGAGTTACTATATTAACTTTTAAAATATAATATATATAACTATGGCTTTATGGAAGTAATATACTGATAGCACTATAAATAATATTAAAATTTATTATAATATTATCTTATTATAGAAATGGAATACCGGAAAAGTGTGGAAAAATGTTTTTTTATATTATAATATCCAGTTACTTTCTGTAGTAAATGGTTAGTGTTATATATTAGTTATGTTGGTAAAATTGTATACTTAAATAGACATTGATGTTCAATAATTATATTGTGGGTATTAAGAAAATAAATCAGTTTTGCTTCATACTTCAAACTTGTAGTATCATTTTAGTTAGGAAAGGTAAAATAAATACAAAAAGTATGTCATGTTTAAATGTCGTCAATTGAATTGCATTAATTTGTACTGTAGAAAAGTTAGACATATTTTATATTATTTATATAGAAATTAAATAGAAATTGCATAAAAGTTTGAGAAATACAATTTCATTTTGTCTATGTAATGAGTAGGGTATAGAATATTTTTTTAGCTTCATGCTGTATCCTGCACATAGCAAGGTAGGCAGAGGGAACCTAGTAATCTGGGCTAAGACTAAAATATGTTACACTTGGTACACTTGTTACAATGAAAAGCATTTATTAATATAAAAAACAGATATCGCAAGGAAACACTGGTAGGCTGGACAGAAAATAAAATAATAACTTTGCCCGAATAAACTAAACAATCTCAATTTTGAGCTTCACATAAAATTTAACAGAATAGACTGAGGGAAGCTTATCCTAAAACACTCTGTTCTCTGCACACTGTCCTTTTTTCAAGACACTGTAAATTGGATGGCGGAACTTAACACTGAGCCTAAAAGTAAAAGACAACTTCTTACACTTTCATCATCACTGCTATTATCATTGTTATCAATTTCAATGTTTCTCCGTTCTCCACCAGTCGTCTGTATATTCGGATTCAATTTCTGTGTTCTTTTAGAAGGTAGCACTACTGTTGGTTCATCAGAGTCTGAACTATTTTTTTCTGAAATTTGATTATATGTAATATCAATTTTAAAAACAGAAATAAAAGTTGTCAGATTATAAATATTAATAATGTTACAGCGGCACAGCATTTAAATGTAAATGCAACACTTAAGAATCAGGGATTTATTTTCATTTCTTTGCTCTGGTAAAGTAGACAAAGTGCAGTATTGAGTTCTGTCACTCAACATGCAATATCTTAAAAATTTGATGGAGTGGGAAATGGATTATTTTAACACTAGGTTCCCTTTGAGTACCCTGCTAAATGTGGGACACAATGAGAAGCTAAAAAATATTATTGCGTAGCTTTTGCCTGCTGTTGCGGGCGAAGCTGTAGGTAGAACCTAGTCTAAGTATATAATTTCTATTGTTCTAAATATATAAGCAAATACAGAAACTAAATATTCCAATACTTCATTTATAGAGCACTAATAACAATTACACAAATATGGGTTATATTGTGTGTTTTCTGACCGATTCGAGCCAACTGTCGCTGAGTGTTATGCTAATAACAATATTTTTTATTTAAAATATTCAAATTACTCTACATCAATTACGTATAGTATATTTAATATAAGGAATAATAGAAGGCTTTTAATTAGTGTTAATTGTCCTAACATTATTTAATTATTTTAATAAATAACCTTCTGAACTAGACGCTTTACGTTTTCTCCCGCCTTTACTCTTTAAAACTCGTTTCTTAAACGTTGAAGACACTTCTACTTCTGCGTCAGACATATTTTATAAATTATGTTTAATAAATACAACTTAACAGTTACAAATATTATATATTTATTTTATAATAAAATAATACACTAAATAAACTATATATTTTTGTTTACGATTTAATTTACTAAACGTCAAACATTTTATAGTAGGTTATGTTCAGATGGTTGTATAAAAATATTTTATAAGTGACAAATCGATATAATATACTATCGATTTTAACAAGTGCTGCGAATAATTATACTAAAATATTTATATTGTTTGAATTAAATAATATATTTATACTGATAACTTATAAAACAACAGACGATATTATTAAAAATATATATTTTTTTATCAGAAAATGCTAATAAAGTCATTTGATATTATAAAATATATGTGTATATATTGAAATTTTCAATTTTATGTAATATGAACATAAATTTTATTTTGAATATGAAGAGCACTAACGACAAAAAAATTAAGTAAACAAATTTTGATGATTTTGATGATTAATCATAGTAAAAGGAATAAATTTAATATTTTGCTTACTCAAAGACAAAAAAAAATATAACTGCTTACTTTTAGTAGAACATTAGTATCGTAACTTAACTAAAAAAAATACTGTTTGATAAAATCTTATGCAATTTTTTTTTACTATGATATTTCATCTATCATATAGGTATTTGTAAATTTACTAATAATTATGTTTATTTAGCTATACCAGTATTTCCCAAACATTGTTCTGCCATGTCACAGTTATTTTTACACTGCCCCCTTGAGACCCATTTAAAACTTTTAAGCCCAAGCTGGTTCCATCAGACCAAATAATACACATTTATAAATATTAAATAGTAAAAAGATTTTATTAATATTACATACTTTAGTCATAAAATTATAGTGTGAAGTATGATACTGCTGTTTATTTTTTAGTAAAGAATTTAAGTTCGCGGTAAATGGCAAAAGTTTTATCCTAAGATCTGGTTCTTGGTCTGGTTTTGCTACCCGGTATTTTATTTTGATGGTCCGGTACTGGACCATTCGTGGTCGCATATTATAAAAAGTTATGATTATTTATAGTATAGTAGATCCTTGGTTAGTTGCAGTGACAATTATGAAATTATTTCTTTTGTAAATAAACAAGGAACGCAAGTTGTGCATTCATTGGCGTATCCCCTCCCACGCACCATCCCTTCCTCTCTTCCTATGCGTATGTGTGCATTTAAAACAAATCAATATAATTTATGATTTACAATACATTCTTGATATCTCCTAAAATTTATTAATAAAATTAATATTTTAGAAGATATCAAAGACGTTAAATGTCGGCGTCGCATTGGGCTGTATATACTGTACTGTAGCTTATTGCAAGTGGCAGCGGTATTTATTAGCAGTAATAATTATGTAGCAAGATAATCAATGACGTAAGGAATAAATCGATTAGTAGCAATTAATGTGTTTTAAAAATGTTGCTTACAATTATCCGATTGTACTAATATTATTTAAATAATTCGAATATTTGGTTTTAGTTTTTCGGCCGTGCCGAAACTAAGTACTTGTCAGGGTGTCACTGCAAATTTTTGGGGTCCACGAGTAATAAAATCAATTAAAAAAATAAAGTAAATTTATTAATTCCAAATTATAAAAATAAAATTATTTATTACAAATGCGAGTAAATCTTGTATGGAGAGGATTTCGTAGTTGATTAATTACATTCTAGATGCTAACAATAGCATAAATTTGTTTTGTTTGTATTAACAAAAAGAAAATTCATTTTCTTTTCATAGGGTATCTATAACTTCGGAGATGATAGGAGTAAGAGCGTGGTTAATTCTTTGAAGAAAAGTTTTTCAGATATTAATTTGAGAGTCCTATAATACCATTTATGTGATATGCTACACAATATCTGAAAATCAAAACTTGTGTATTTATTTTTAATGTTTTGAGTGTTTTTTCAAGCTAAGGATAGATTTTTTTTAACCTAGGGAAATTCGAACCCGCACCTGTTGAAAACCATCCAAGCGCTTTCACCACTTCTTATCAAGTGTTCGAATCCTGCAACGTTAAAATTTTTATACGATTTCAAAAAATATTTTGTTTATTTTTTTTTCACACCTCCCCATATCTAACCACAGAAATAGATGATACTGGAGATCGGATTTTATAAAATTGAGGTTAATTATGTAATATCTTAAAATGTAGAGTTGAAAAAACTTATTTGGTATCAAATGAAAAAGAACAAAGTGATACTAGATCAAAATATATATGCGTAAAATTTAAAGAAATGACACTGGGGAATAGTCATTTTGCGGCATGGTAGAAGTCATTTCTTTATAAGACTAATTTCCTGAATATTATGAAATTATCAGATTTGCCAAATTGGCTCTAGTTTTTGACACAAAAATTATTAGATAAAGAAAGAGACCTAAATATATATGGGCGCAAGTAATATTGTAAGATCTTACAATATATACTTTTATACAAGAGGAATCAAATTTACATTTTTAAATATCAATTATTATAAAAAATATATTTAAAAATATGAAACAAAAACACTCTTCCGAGGGTGGGACAACACCTTATATTATTAAAGAGACTAATAATTGTACCTTGGCGATCCAGACAGGGCCATGTAAGTAATGTGTGAAATTAATACAGCGACTTATGTTCCAAGCACAAGCACAAGCCTAAGTGGGCTACGGGCCTAATAGATGGGCCTACACTTATGCTTTTTAGTTATCCAAAATTTAACAATTCATACCCACATACCGGAAAGACTACACACACTCTCTATAAAGATAAAAAATGGATGACGGGTAAAGCTGTAAAACAATTAAATTTATTTATTCATTATAATATTTATTAGAACAAGTGAATGAAGTGGTATACTTGGGAAGTATGTTCAGTAGAGATGGAAGATACGAGATGGATGTGTATTACTGCCGGTAACAGAGTTAACGGAGCCTTAGCTGCATTGATGAGACGGCGAAACGTCAGCACAGCTGCGCGTTTGGCCGTACACAATGCAATTTTGGTACCGACTCTGTTATACGGCAGCGAAACGTGGGTATTACAGAAGAAGAATGAAAGAAAGATGAATGCTGTGGAGATGCGATCTCTTCGTAGGATATGCGGAGTCAGCTTAGCTGATCGAATCCGCAATGAAGAGGTACACAGAATGGCAGGTACTAGCGAGGATGTCACAGTGAGAATGAAGAAGAACGTGCTCAGCTGGTTTGGGCACGTCGAACGAATGAGTGATGAAAGAATGGCAAAAAAGATTTATGATGGAAAAGTGAGCGGTAAGAGAGGTAGGGGGAGACCTCGGTTGACCTTCGAAAACACAGTATCAAAGATACTGGAGGAAGGTCACGTAAAAAGCATGAGGACCCCCCGAAGGGCATGTATGAAGAGGTTGATGACAGTGGACGAGGCGAAAGAGGTATGTAGAGACCGTAGCGTTTGGCGCTCCGTTCTCTCTGACTACCCCGCAAGGGATATAGCGTGAAGCTAAGTTAAGTTAAGTTATATTTAAGCCTAGTCGTGGCGCAGGAGCACAAAATGAGACTGGAAACGCAACAGGTGGTGGGTTCGATTCCCACTCGAGGAAATAAATTATTTAATATTTTCATTTTTTCGCTCTGGTGTTGGGGCAAACCGCGGCGTTGAGTTTCGCCACTTAACACGCAATGCCTTCTGGAGGCACAGGTACATTCGGTGGAAATTTTGGCGTTAGGTTCCCTATGCCTACTATGCTGTGTGCGTGACGTTAAAAATATATATACTCGTATTTAAGAAATACAAAAATACTTAAAGAACATTAATGCTAAGTTATTCTATACTCCAACTTCACCTATATTTGGTTACAAGTACGGAATACGTAATACTAATAAAATTCTGTAAGCAATTTTAAAAGGTAGTATGTTAAATGTGTAATCTATATTCAATATTGTAAAATTGGAGAGTTTGTTTGATTGAACGTGCTAATCTCAGAAACTACTGGTTAGAATTTTTGTGTTAAGTAGTCCATTTATCGAAGAAGGCTATAAGTTACTTTTAGAAAATATATAAAAATTTTAATATATTTTTTTAATGTAGCAGGACTTGAACCCGCGCCACTTTGAAAACCGTCCAAGCGCTCCGACCAACTAAGCCATACGTTCTCATCGGGCTATGTAGAAATTCTAGTATGCTTGATACAACTTATTTTTGTTGCTAGCATATCTAATAATTCTAATCTAATTTCTAATAATCTAATTTGTTAAAATCTCCCTACAGAGATGTTTCTTAAGTGTGGAATAACACTTTAAAAATGTAAAAGGCTATAACTTATATTATCTACATTAGATATTTTTTCAGCTTTACGCTATATCCCGCACATAGCACGGTATGCTGTGGGAACCTCGGAACTTAGTGTTAATACACTCCATTCTCATTAAGACACTTACGTTCTCCGAATTTCTGGAAGCATTGCCTGTTGAGTGGCGGGGCTTAACGCCACGCCTTTTTAACGCGACGAAATGTACCTAAACATTAATTGTTTCCATGTAACCAAATGTACCTATAACAATAATAATAAAATATTCGTTACAAATTTAAACGCCGTTTGTTACGTATGACGCAAGTTGCCACTAACCTGTCGAAACGGCAACCTCATAAAATATAAGCTAATAATAATAGAGCAGCCCTTCAAGAACTACACTCTAGAGTTTAGACGGATATCGAATCTGCACTTAACGTAGTAAATATTATACCACTGTACAAAACAAAAATTTTAGTTATTTACAGAAGAAGTCGAGTTTTAAGACTATATTCACTTACTCGTATATACTTACGTCCTTTTACTAAATAAATATTTTAAATAGTATACTACTTTTTTAACTAAACTTATTCGAGTTAAAACGTCTTAAGTGCTTATATTCTTCATATTAGGATAAGTCTATTTGATTTTGTTGGATTTTTGGTCTGGTTTAAAAATGGTATACCACTTTTATAAGCTCAAAACTAAAATGGCTTATGTCTTAAAGAAATTATCGCAAAAAAATGCCTTTTTGCGAATATGCTACATTGGAAAGTCAATGCTTTCTTTGACGAGGTACCAATTTTTAATTTTTCTACATACTCAAGTATATTTTAAATGAAAGAGAAAATTAGTTAAATGGGTTAATGTTGTTTTTTAAAGGATATTGCTTCGATTTTATGGAAACTACATTTTGTTTTTATATAGAAATTAGTTTACTTCTAGCTCCCGGCTTCGTCTGGTCTACATTATTTCAAGTATTATATACATAAACCTTCCACTCCAACCGTTCTACTTACTAGTGTAAATGAGATTAAAATCTATTGCGTTGTTTGAAAGGCCTAAGCATACATCGATTGAAAGCGAATTTGTTTTGTACTTGATTATAACGTGGTTTGTAGTAATAGATAGACTGATTCGCGATAATAGAAAAATAACAAAAAATACCAAAGAATTTGTAATGTGACCTCGTAAATAACACATGTTTGTGTGGCTTATCCTACCAAAAGGAAAAATAACGAAATAGATAAATAAATAATAATGGACAAATAATAAAAAAAGAACAAAAATATAGATAATATATGGAATACAAATATCAATATTTTGCAATATGATTTATGTCTAGAAATTATGTAAAAGGTAAAAAAAAGGTTAGACTCGACGGCCGAGATTTTCGTACCAATTTCAAGATTTGGTCAACGGGAGGTGCAATTTATAAAAGTTGACGAACTTAAGTCCTATTTTGCAGGTTTGCAATTATTTTTTTTTATAAAATACCTTTAAATTTTCTTTTATTTATACATATGTAAGATTTCATTTAGTGACAAATTTCATAACTGTCCTCGGGAAATACTCTATAGGTTTTAATTACGAGGAAAATTTCAAATAAAATGCATCAAAAACTGCATACAGAAATGATCTCTTTAGATTGGGTTTTCATAGATTTTTTTTTTAAAAGACTATAGACTAGAATATTTGTTATTTTCAGCTTGATCTGGAGATAAATAGTCTTGACAGATGGACAACAGAGTAATAATATAAGGGTTTCGTTTTACCTTTTAAGGTACGGAACCCAAAAAAGAAAATACTGAGGGTACTTTCCGTGGACAAACAGTTATGAAATTTGGCGCTAAGTGAGAACTTACAATACAAATTAAGTAAAAATATCGAAAAGTGAAAATGTAGTAAGGTATATCATAGAAAAAAAACATTACAAATTTATTTATTTATTTTTATAATTCATGTTATACGAAATGAATGCATATGCCCGCAAACTTAAGCTTACCAACTTTTATGACTTGTACTTCCCGTAAGCCTACAATCCTAAAATTGGTACGGAAGCGTTCAAATCGTTGGCGAGAGCGGTTTATATATTTTTTCATATAATACAAATACATATCATGTAATTAGATTCACTATAGTGAATATATTCTCCACTTATAAAAAAATATATAAAAAATATTATTATCTTGCCTTTTTTGTATATATGGGGCTAATTTGATTGTTAATTGGTTATTGTTAATGATTGTTTGTATATTGTTGAAACCTGAAAGTTAACTTCCAAGCCTAGCTCTAAGTTAAGCTTAGGCTTTCTCTACGCTAAATAGATGTCTTAATATAGGTAAGTATATATCGAACTCGATACGCCCGTCACAACAATCATAGATATCGGGATTTTACGTATTAAACAAGCTTAACCTTTGCCCTATGAACTGTGTCATATACAATAAATGATTTCATAATTTATTTTTCTTACATGTAAGCTCAAAAAAAATCTTCCTATGAAAAATTGAGTTAAATTGTAGGTCCATATATCGTTGAAAATATCCAAAAAAAACAGCTTCAAGCTATTTACCGCGAGAGAGAACCAATTTAACAATATTTCTACTCTTATTCAACAAGCAATGTCTCTATTGGGTCGGTAAAAGAAGACGATCAATCTTACTACTACTCATAGACTGGATCCTAGGGCCCCCACACCTGCGTCATTTTAACAAAGATGATAGTTAAGACTGTATGCGTATTTGCTAATTTGAAAGTGGGGCCCTTTCAGACGTAGCGCCAACTAAATTTACACGCTCGCGAACGCTATGTTACAGTAGAAACGTATATTACAGTATATTTAAGTATGTTTTAAGAATAATGTTAAAAATATTTATATAGTATTGCCAGACACTTTACGTGGGACTTTATTTCCCCTAAAGAATGTTTAAAATTGGGATAATTTACGTTATACTAATAAGCCTAAATTTATATATATATATATATATATATATNTATTTCAAGGCCCCTTATAAACACCCAGATCAATCCAATGGCTCAATCATCCTCCCAGACAAAGATGTACCTTTATTTGGCGCTACCTCTGGAAGCCCCACTTTCAAGTTAGTAAGTATGCATACTGTATTAACCACATATTAGACTAATAATCCTCAAAATTTAATTTATTTTTCTAAAATGACGTAGGTTTGGGGGCCCTGGGATCTTAGGCTATCAGGATAATGAATTTTAATTTTATTTAACTGACGTTAAACCAATATAAATATATCTTCCCCTAGTCTTTGAGTAGAGACCGCCGATTAGCAAGCGTAGCGTAGGGCGCCATCCAGCTCGATGGAGAGATGACCTGAAGAAAGTTGCTACTTCGACAGAATGTGGAAGGCAGACAACCGGGACCTCTTTTGCAGGTCTATGTCCAACAGTGGACCCGGACAGGCATATTTAATTGATTGATTCAACACTAAGAATAATATATCTAATTTAAAAATTAAAGTTATCGTGTCGCAGTGTACGCTGTTTCTCGCATACGGTAGGGTAGGACAGAGGGAACATGGAACCTTGTGTTAAGACACTCCGTTCCTTCCTCACTTTCCGCTAAATTCTCGATGAGAGAGAGAATGCGCGTTGAGTGGCGAAACTCAACGCCGCGTTTTACCTTCATTTGGATCGATCTGGTATCGAGGCAAACCGCGGCGTTCACACGGAATGCAGAATTCGGTGAAAAGTCTCTAACAAGCTAGGAAAACCCTTTATTTTTCGTATATTTTTGAGAATTTAATCTTTAAAAAAAATTGCCATTCTTATTATATTTTATCTCCTTATACAGGGCCCGTTTAAATATAAGTTTATGGACCAACGAGATTAGTTAATTTTTTCTAGTTTTACGCTGTATTCCGCATGTAGCAAAGTAGGCCGAAGGAACCAAGTGTTAAGAAACTACGTACGCTATTTTTCACTGATTTCGGCATTGCGTGTTGAGTGGCGGAACTTAACGCCGCTCGTGTAAAAGAAGGTAGATATATCAATCAAAATAAACAAGAAATGTTTAAAGTAACGGTTATGCCATTTTTTATATTATGTAACTCATTATATTGATACTTAAGGTGAATGTTACTCAAACAAAATGATAACAGTTAAAACTTTCCAGTTTGCTTACTTTACTATTATCTAAATTATCTATATACTAACGTACAATATTATAAAACTGAAGAGTTTGTTTGGTCTCTCACAAATTTCAGGAAGTATTGGTACAATATAAATCAAATAAATCAGCTTCTCGCTGTATCCCACACACAGCAGGTCAGAGGAAACCTAGTGTAAAGACACACCGTTCCCCACTTTCCGCCGAGTTCTGGGTCATTGCGTGTTGAGTGGCGGAGCTCAACACCACGCTTTGCCTCGACACCAGAGTGAGAAAATGAAAATATAAATGTAAATAAATATTTCATTTCCTCCTGTGGGGATCGAACCCACGGTCGACTTTACAGTCAGATTTTGTGCCCCTGCGCCACGACTGGCCTCAAGGAAGTATTCATTTGAATTGCAAATTTACGTTTGTGTTGTATAGTATTGTCCATATATCGAGGCTAGCGGCTCCGCTTGCATACCACCTATCATACTTTTATTATATTGCATTTGCCAACAGATTGATACATTCAATCATGGATACTACGCAGCTTTATGATAGGACGTCATCGGCGGCAAGAGCGCCTCCCGCGGGACTCGAGTCTAGGCTTGCGGTCGTAAACAGAGCGTTGAATATTTCAAGTTTACATTTTCTCGAAAAATATACATCCAAATTACATGCTATAAAAACCGAAGATCATCTTCATTAAATTTCCTTGATGATGAAATAACTTTCGCTCGTAATGTTCAATATACATGTTCAATAAAAATCGATGAAATATCACCTTACAATTTTTTATGATTTTTTGTCACAAAATGCCATATTGTGACTTATTTATAAGAGGTAGATATATGGTGTCCACTTTTTTTTATAACTAATAAAATTTCATATTTTTCTCATACAACGTACTGTCATACATATAATTAACATATAATTAACTATATAATTAACTATATAGCTTTTTGCAGCGCACGCGCCTAAAGCAATTCGATGACGTTCCTTATTATTGTTATTTCGTTATTTAAGGCTAACTAAGACCTACACCATAATGTTATGTAGCCTATAGCACTTCATACAAAGCAAAAAGAAAGTAGACCCAAAGATCTTAGCGCTTAAACAAACAAATAAACAAACTCTTCCATTTTATTGTTTTATTAAAGATTATATGCTATAGGTTACTAAATATTCTGTGAATATTTCATGTCTAACTGTTGCCTTGATCAATATTTTTTTTTTTTTTTTTATGGAAAAGACAAGGCAAACGAGCGTTCGGGTCACCTGATGGTAAGTGATTACCGCCACCCACGACCCCGTGCAACACCAGAGGAGCTGCAGGTGCGTTGCCTGCCTGTAAGGTGGGTTGGGCTCCGGAGCCCGACATTACCTGATGCGAAACACAGTGGCATAAAGCCACTACTTCACGCCGGTTTTAAATGCCGAGGGTGGTAATGATCCGGTCGAGTCTGCCCATGCGTGTTGCCATTGCTGGCGACGTGACTCTACCACACGTACTTTAGTCGCCTCTTACGACACCACCAGTACCAGGATGATCCTATTCTAGGCCGGGATCACACGGCCGATCGAGCAATTTGTTGTATTGCAGTCTCGTTATTCCAGATTATGCCCAAAAAGCAATAATTATTAGTTTCACTCTCTTAAAATTTAAAATAAATACATAATGTAGGCTACATTATGTATTTAAACATATAAAAAAATTAACTATAAAATTACATACCTATTACAAATTGAAAAAAAAAAACCAGCCAAGTATACATTTAAATGAAAGCAACAAAAAATAACTTAAAATATACTTAAACTTTCATCACACAAAATCTAAATAATACTCGTATACCTAAGCGATAAAGATAAATGCGCGGGAAAACTGTTGTCACTTGTAATTTAACAACGCGCCAAGACAGTCCTGTCTTAAACTTTTTTTTAGAAGAAAATCAAACAAAGACCAATATTGTAGTGCTTGAACAGTGTAAAAAATAAATTAAATTTATAATTTTATTGTAAATAAAGTGATAGTTTTTTTAAATTTTATTATAGTGCGTTTTCTAGAAACTTCGGTGAGTATCTATAAATGTTAAGGAGTAAAACAGGTTGTATTAGTTTCAAGTTCATTATGGCGAGGGTTTAGCGTAATAACATAACTGACTGATTTGTTATTGTAAGCATGAAAGCATTAAAGCATTTAAGCATGAACGACAACTGCGTGAGCCTTAAGACATAAAATGAAAAGTCCAGTTTTTTTCCTGTTCTTGTAAGAATTTTGGAAAATCTTGTCTTAGTGCTACACTCCCTAATGTTCCTATAAGCTAAAATTATAACTTTCTAAGTCCAGAACGAAAGAGTTTCTTTGTCTTAATGGGATCGTAGTGTCTTAACTCTACGTTCCCCGGTTCCCTTTGCCTACCCTGTTATATGCAGCATACAGGGCGAAACAGCGTGGAAGAGTTTTATATACGTATATAATATATATATAGATAATGTATATTGTACGCGTTCAGCGACTCTATAGATTTTATCGATAACTAAACTTTCCTACAAATTAACTACTTATAATTTCCTTGAGAGAATAATATTTAAGATGAAGTAATACTAACTTTCTTACCGAATATTAATTTATACTAAAGAGTAAAATAGTTAATAAAATACTGCTTTAAAAAATGTACTATAAAATAACATGTTGTGTACGGCGTTGAATTCCGCGTCTCAACATGTAATGTGCCGAAGTTAGGCGGAAAATGGATAACGGGTTTTATGTCGACACTTAAGTGATTTTTGAATTGTTCATTAATAAGAAAAAAAAATGGCCTGGCCACTAATCTATGATACTGTTTTTTAATCAATTTACTTCTTAATTTTATTAAGTAATAAGTTTGTAATATCGCATATATAAACAAGATATTTTTGTTAAATAAATGTCAAATATTAAATAATTAAATAAAAAGCCATCGTGGAAGCAATCGAACACGCAATACCCCCGATTGCGGGTTCGGTTTCCACTCGGGGCAATGAGATATTTAATATTTTAATTTCTTCGCTCTGATAACCAGGGAAAGCGCGGCGTTGCATTGTGGAACGGAGTATCTTTACACTAGGTTCTCCTTCCTCCCTCTGTCTACCCTACTTAGTGCGGGATACAGTGTAAAGCAAAAAAAAGTAGTTATAACTGGGTAGACAGAGACAACATAAGTGTTAAGAGACACTAAGGCAAGGCTGGTTTAATTTATAAGCCGCTTTCAAGTCCCAGATCGATCTTGAGATGCCGTTTTCATTCATAAATTATATATCATAGATATATTACATATTTATGTTACATATTATATTTTTACATATTAAATATGTATATTTATAAATACGGGCCAACGTGTTGAGTGGCGAAATTCAACGCCGCGTTTTGTGTACCAGAGCCAGTGATCGAACTCGCAACGCTTGCAGTCAGAAATATATATATTTTTCATGTTAAACTGCTTAAACAGATAGTAAATAAAGTAGTTAATATGCACCAAGATACGACACTGAATTAAATAGACTAAAAATTATAATTAAAACATAACTTTTAGAACATACACATCACAAAATTTTTTTTTAATGTACTTTTGAATATAAATAAGGCAAAGGCCTTTAGATTGTAGTTATTTAAGAAATCTAACTACATTCTTTAAAAGGTTAAAAATGCAGTCACATTTTTCTCATATACTATAAGTATGTGGTACGATTTTTTTAATATTTATAGTCTGGTTTGTTGGTATAATGAGAAAATGTTAAGAAGTTAGTAGGTACAATACTCGCTTAGGATAATTTCATTTTAGCTTCAAGCTGTATCTTCTAGGCAGAGGGAACCTAGAAACCTGGTATTAAGGCACTGCATTCTCCATCTTTCTTCGAATTCTGAAGGTATTGCGCGTCGAGTGCCGGAACATTTTTTCATTTCCTCGAGTGAGAATCGAACCCACAACCAGTCGCGCTAACACATAGTCGTACATTTGTGCCCCTGCGACGCGAAAGACCTCAAATGCGTTTTTGCGATAGATGTTTAAATTACCAATTTTTATAAGGGAAAACCCTTTAATTATTACCAAATTTTACTATTTAAGGTTAACGGTACTATGTACGTTTTGATTAAGCGGAAAATTCCACGCAAAATGCGGCAAAACGATGAATAAATGATAGGAGCTTTTAATTGAGTTGACCTAGAAGATTTCAGCTTGACTCCTTCCAGCGTTCTCGAGAGAAAACAGTTCTGGATTCCTTGTCCAAAATGTAAAACTCCGTTACTGAGATTTCGCTGTCCGACCATCTGTCTGTCAGTCCGTCTGTGACCAGGCTGTACTGTAATAGTTATACCATTAAAATTTTCAGAGATGCTGTATTTCTGTTGCTGTTATAACAAATACTAAAACAGCATCCCATACAGCAAATGTGTTTTTTGCCGTTTTTATAGATAATTTTATGACTCGCACTATCGCGGCTATTTCTTATGAAGTACGGAACTCTAAAATTATATAAATTTGTGTATCTATGAAAGTAATATTTGACTCTCCTACTTTCATTGTATAAATAATATTCGTCTACGTTCATGTACCAGTTCTCACGACACATATTCTTAAAGTAAATGTATACTTAAATATACATTTATTTTAGTTATAATATATGTTATATTTAACAGGTAAATAAAGGTAGTTCGAGTCTTTATTTATTTCAATCTAAATATAAATATATATCATATATATGCGGCCAGTCGTGGCGCAGGGGCACAAAATGTGACTGTAAAACCGACTAGTTGTGGGTTCGATCCCCACTCGAGGAGATGAAATATTTACATAAATTTATATTTCCATTTCTTCGCTCTGGTGTCGAGGCAAAGCGCGGTGTTGAGTTCTGCCGCTCAACACCCAATGCCTCCAGAATTCGGCAGAAAGTAGGGGGACGGAGTGTCTTAACACTAGGTTCCCTCTGGCTACCCTGCAGTGTGCGGGATACAACGTGAAGCTAATTTTTTTTTATAAATATATATAGATATAGGTAATTGTTATACAATATCCAATAATACTAGAGTAGGGAAATTAAAATAACTTATATTTATATTACTTTTGTTTCTCCGCTTTGGTAGATAAAACGCTTAAAGCAATGCATCGAGGCTGTCGTAGCGCAGGGGCATAAACGTGTGACTGTTGTGGGTTCGAAGACCATTCGAGGGATGAAATATTTAAAATTTTCATTTTTTCGCTCTAGTAATGAGATAAGCCCGGCTCATAGTGAGGAACGGACAGACACTTGTCTTAACTTAGGTCCCCAGGTTCCTTCTGACTACCCTGCTACATGCGGGATTCAGCGTGAGGTTGCAAAAAAAGAAACTAAAAATAATAATTTAATTATCTAATAATAATTTATATTATTACTTTAAATCTACCGCATTTCGCCAGTATATTTCGAGCTTATTATAAAATTATCTGCTTTTAACCTTTCGCCTTTGACGGTGACGCATGTGACAACACTAAATAAAATATATATAAAATAATATGCATAAATATATTGCTAGTACAGTAAAATCACTTTATTTTTCGGCTTCACGCTGTATCCCGCATGTAGCAGGGTATCCCGCATGTAACAGTGAAAACTAGTGTTAAAAGGCCACCTTACCCACTTTATATTGTACAAGCTTTTGATCAATTTAGCCTGTTCTAATGTCTTTTTCTGTAATCGAATCTTTTAAGTCAAATTGTACCCTTCCAACTAAACTATAAAGTAATCAAAAAAGTTATAATCGGATACTAAATAGCGCTTGTTTTTGGATAATAAATTAATATTTTAGTTAATAATATATTTATATAATATAGTTACTCTACGAGTATACCAGTTTGAGGCCAGGATTCGGTGGAAAGTGTATAACAGAAGTCTAAATGGTAACGGAGTCTATTAATACTAGGTTGCCAGGTTCCTTCTGCTTAAAATAAAGAAAGTAATAAATAACAATTTTTGTTACAGAAAAAAATGGATATAGAGACCGCAAATTGCAAGCATCGTGTTTCAGAATGTACGGATTTAGAGCAGCTGACAGTGGAACGACCGTTGAAAATTGACCAGTATGTAAACCCTAATTGAAAAATATCTAAATTCGTCCGATCCCTAACGATTTTTTTTTATTTTACCGATTTTGGTACAATGAAACGAACGAAAGTGAATTTCTATTTTAAACGGAATGTCTTGAAACTAGATTCTTCTTGCTTGTATACTACAGTTGTAAGACGAATGTACCAAGCATAGAGACAGACCGGAAATGCATAAAGAAAAACACCTTCCAGAAAGCATTTACTTAATAAAATGTGGTTTACATTTTATACCAAACCAAATTTCTGTGTGGAAAAAGAAATATTTTTTAATGTGGTTAAAAATTACACCTGCACTGTTTAATTACATCCAGGCAATAATATGCCTAATTGTGATCATGATGTCGCAATTAGAAAAAAAAAACACTTTTTGTCTTGCTTCACGCTATATTAGTAGAGTGGGCAGAGGGAACCTGGGAAACTAATATTAAGACCCTTCGTTCCCATTAAGACACTTCCGGACCCCAAATTAAAATATTTCATTAATATTAAAGCTGAAGAAATTGTTTTAAAGAACACGCTAATCTCAACTACTGGTCTGAATTGAAAAAATGTATTTCTGTTGATAGTCCATTATCTTATAATGTAGTCTGTGTGATACTCATATTCTTAATTACTTTCATTTGACCATGCGGGACGAAAGTAAAAACTAGTCTTATTATATATATTTATTTACTTATACAGGCAAATCGACGCATTAGAAACACTTCTAGTGGAGCTACACAGGGTGTTTTCAAAGAGCCACGTCAATGTACAAGAAGTCCAAAATCTAATGTCGGCTTACAAATCAGACCCAAAACATTGGAAAAAATACGCAAAGTTTGATCGTTTCAGGTAATAAAATAAAAAAGATATAAAAAATATATTTTTTAAAGGTTGAGGTCCACCACTTTACACGCGATGCCTCGAGTTCGGGTAGAAAACACTACGTTCCCTCTACCTACCGCGATGTGTGGCAAAAAGCTAAAACTAAAAGAAAAATATATTTAAAAAAAAGCTCTCGGAAATGATACAGATGTTTTTATTATATAATCAATCAGCTTAAAATCAGCTTTACGCACACTGCAGGGTAGGCAGAGGGAACCTAGTGTTAAGACACTCCGTTCCCCGATTAAATTAAATCGATTACTAATTAACATTTTTGAGTACGTCGTACGAATATATAATATTGTTTCTTAGAATTAAAGATAAATACGGCCTCATGCTGTAATGTCACGGTGGGACCGGGACCGGCTGAAAACGAGATGGTAGTTAGTTAAATCTTAGTCGAACAAATTAAAACAAAAAAAGTTTACTTTACTGGTCATTGATGGAGTTAATATATTGTATATTACAATTCTTAAGAAAAAAAAACCTACTTTCACCGGACCCCATAATTAGAACATACACACAATAAGTAAAGACTTTTCAATTAAAAAGAAGCATCGAAATCTGTTGGCGTGGTATTGAGTTATTCGTCCATTTGTTGACCACATACTTAATGCAAACTTAAGACTTATGTTTTTTTCCTGGTTAACATGTCAGAATGGATCAAATTAAAATGGGACCACACGGGGAACACCAGCCTTCAAATAAAAAAGTCAAAAGTTCTGAATATCAAATATAAAAAAAACATTCGAATTGTATAACCTCCTCCTTACGGAAGTCGGTTAAAAAATAATTATGGAAGTAATTCGCTGATAGCAGTGTAAATCATACTATTAACTTGTATCTATAGAATGACACCCTTTCAGATTTGATAGAAATCGCTTATTATAAATGCCTTAAATGACATCGAATTTTAATATGGATAAATATAGAACATAGTTACTGCAAATATTTTACATTAAAATCACGTTTTGTCATGTGTTCACGTTCATCGATTTATAAGACTTTATCATCTAAGTTCAAAAGAGCTCTAAAATATCGGTATAAAATAAAAATCTAGATTTATAAAACAATATAATTGCCTGTCCTTATTAACATTGTCGGATGTGTATATATGACCGACGTTAATAAAAATCTACAAAGGTTTAATATAAAAATATACGAACTTTCATATTAAAGTTGTAGATTTTTTTAACCACGGTCGTTTTTAAAAAGAATTAACATTTTAAACTTTTGCCGATTTTCACATCCGACAATGTTAACAGGGACAGGCGAATTATATATGACAATGGATTAGTAATAAGTATTTTTTTTACAAATACGCCAGTTTAAATTTTAATACCTAATGCCTCGAAATCAAGAAAGTGGATACACTTGTTATTCTCTGCCAACCCTAGTATTAGGAATTACAGGGTGATGCTGAAAATGAAAAAACTGCGTTGTTTTTTATTAAATTGACAAATATCGGTCTGATAGTGGCTGTTTTAAAAAAAATAAAAGACGTCATACTCACATGTTATGTACAGTGTACATTATAAACAATGATGATAGTAAGTACGCTAGCCTCAGTATATCTTATCACGAATGCTTTTGAATTTTGTCATAACATCACGTGACTTAAAATTATTTTGTTGTTAAGTTAGAGAGGTTTTGAGAGAGAATTAAAGAGATTATTTTTATTTTGAGAAAGTGCATAGTGTTAAGACAGTACGTGTAAGATATATAGAAATTATCTATTTTTTAGTTTCACGCTATATCTCACACATAGCAGGGGCTAGCAATAGGGAACCTAGGAACTTAGTGTTACGACACTCTTTTTCCGTCCATTATTTAAAGCATTGCGTATTGAGTGGCGGCTCGCCTCACTACATACCTTACGGTATGCGTTATACAAAAAATCATAATATTTTTACTTTTTCAGGTATACCCGGAATTTAGTCGACGCTGGCAACGGAGCTTTCAACATTATGATCCTCTGTTGGGGTCCAGGACATGCTTCTGCTATCCACGATCACGCAGATTCTCATTGTTTTATGAAACTCCTTAGTGGGAGCTTAGAAGAAGTTAGGTAAGAAGATTTTCTTAACTCGCCTTTTCTTATATGACAGATGTGCAGTACTTAATGTCAAGATACTCCGTTCTCCACCTTCCGATTTTGAGTCATTTTTTTTATCTTCACACTATATCCCGCACATAGCATGGTAGGCAGGGGAAACCTGGGGACCTAGTGAAACCACCAGAAAGTGAGGAACAGAAGTGTCTTACACGTCTGTTCCTCACATTCTGCTAAATTCTGGAGGCATTGCTTATGGAGTGGCGGAACTGATCGCCGCGCTTAGCCGCCTCGTTACCAGAGCTAGTAAATGAAAACATTAGAAGTTATAAAATAAATAAAATAAAATAAATTAAATTACCTTCACGCTGTATCCCGCACACAGCAGGGTAGTCAGAGGGAACCTAGTGTTAAGACACTCCGTTCCCCACTTTCTGCCGAATTCTGGAGGCATTGCGTGTTGAGTGGCAGAACTCAACGCCGCGCTTAACCTCGACACCAGAGCGAAGAAATGGAAATATAAATTTAAGTAAATATTTCATCTCCTCGAGTGGGGATCGAACCCACAACCAGTCGGTTTTGCAGTCACACCTCGTGCCGCTGCGCCACGACCGGCCTCAAGTTATGAAATAATATATTAATGTCAGTTATAAAAGCAAAACGATGAGATTGGTTTTTGTTTACTATGCTGTTATACCTGGGCATAATGCATGAAGGAAAAGTAAATTCAACACTTGTAGATAATTATCAGTACTTGCTGATTTTTCGAGATAAATCACCTTTATACACAATATTTTCTACAGAGACCGTCGTCGTGCAGTGGGACAGTATATAATTTTAAACGATGCCTGTGGCTTCGATCCTCAGTCGGATTAATAAACTATTCTCATTTCCCCCGCCCTGATAAAATAAAAGTGTGGCCTCGAGTTCCGCCACTTGTTTCCGCCACTCGAGTTCTCATGCAATGCATAATTCTGGCGGAAAGTGGAAAACGGAGTATCTTAACACTTCCCTTCTTTTTTCTTACCCTGCTATATGCGGGATACAGCGTGAATTTAAAAAATATCTTACCTGGTTTTTCTGCCGATCTGGTCTGTCCGGTCTATTTGTATATGTGTCTGTCTGTCTATTCGAGCCGAAATACCAATAATATCTAAGAGATAGTAAAAATCTCTCAACAAGATTGTTTATTTGAAGGCACTTAATAACTTGTTATCTTGACAATAACAGTTTTGCTCATCTCTTATATTAATAGCAGTTATCTCTATGCAGTTAATGTTGAAAGCAAATAAATTATCACAATATATTTTTATTTATATTTTAAAATTATTTTCTTACATTTCTAATAAGTATTAATTATTAAATGTATATAAAAATTAAAAAAAAATAGTAGATTCAAAATTAATTTAAAGGAAATTGGAGGAATTTTAAGGATTTTGGAAGAATTTAAAGGAAATGGCTTTACCACACTGCATGCTGTATTTCTTAAGAAGTGACTAAAACAAAATTTGTTTATGATACTTAATTCTTCTTCTTCTTAATATAACTTGCAACAGTGAAGTGAAGAACATTCAAAGTAAAATATGTTTGTAATTCAAAATTATATTAATATGTTTTTTTTACGTATTCCAGATACGAATGGCCGAACAACGTCGAGCCGGAGGTATTAAAAAAACTTAAAACACGCCCAACACGACGATGCTGTTCAGAGAGCGATGAAATAAACGGAAATATAGAAGAATTGGAATTAAACGATGATTGTCCGAAAAACCGTCAAAATAACTGTCACAACTGTCAAAGTGAATATAAAAATGGCGACAAATACTGTGAAAACGGTTATGACGCACAGAGTATGCAAGAAATCGGCAGGACTCGTTTAGAAGTGGATGATGTTTGTTATATCAATGGTAAATTCGATATATATTACATGTATTATTTTTTTTAGTTTCATGCTATATTCGCATGTAGCAGGGTAGGCAGAGAAAGTCTAGTAATAAGACGCTCCGTTCTCTACTTTTCCCAGCTAATTTTAGGATATCAAAATATTCTTTCCATCGTGACCATAATAGCGCAGTGAGTCCCCTTAGATTACATACAACGTAGAGCCTTTCGAGTCGTTTAATATTGTTTGAAAAACAATGCAATCATATTAAAAACAATCAATTAGAAGCTCTCTAACGCTTATCCAGCAACTCCATTTGCGGATATCCCAGCCTATCCTATTATATCCGAGTAAAGGAAAAAAAATGGAGAATGGATTTATATATACATATATACAAATGTATATCAATAGGCCAGTCGTAGCGCATGCGACTAAACGCGACATGTTGTGGATTCGATTTAGTTCCACCACTCAACGTAATGCTTCCAGAATTTGGCGGAAAGTGTGGAACGGAATAATCTTAATATGGACGAAGTATCTTAGCACTAGGTTCCCAGGTTCTCTCGGCCTATCCTATTAAGTGCGGGATACAGCGTGAAGCGAAAAAATATGTATATTACTAGACTTATATAGTGTTAAAAAAAGTCCCTGTCGTTTCTCAAGTTATTTAACTTTAAGGTGAAGGTTAGGTATCCGATAAGCGGAGTAAATAAACTTTCTTGTAAACACTCTACATGACAAATATTATCATTAAAGTTATTATAAATGTTGACGCCATCTTAGTACAGTTAAAAAGTTTATCTGTACACGATTGTTACACGTTCTATTCCCAATTGGGGAATACGTATTTCTTATAAAACTATTTCTTTCTTGGTTCGCTTAGATAAAACAGATGACGAAAGTAACGTCTCGAACGACGGAAAGCGGTTAACTCAATCATAAAATTTTAAATATATTTTTGTATGACACCCTGTTTTGGGCCGTAAACGTGACGGGTGTGGATTCAATTTCCTCTCGGGGAATTAATTATATTTATTATATCGCTCTGGTACCAAGATAAAGCGCGGCGTTGAATTTCGCCACTCAACACACAATGTTGCGAAAATTGAGCGGTGCGTGGAGAATGCAGTGTCTTAACATTGGAATCTACCTGTTTACCCTGCTGTATGCGGAATATGACGTAAGCAAACTTCATAAACTCCACGCCCGCGAAAATGCAATTGGCAAGTAACCTAAGACTTTTTTCGCCTCATACTCTCTCACATATAGCTAGCCGGCTGTGCAGAGAGAGCTTAGTGCCAAGAAACTCCGTTGACCACTTTTTTCGAGTTTTCAAGACAATGCCTTGACATGGTGAAGATCAACGAAGCGCTTTGTCTTGTTACCAGAGCAAAGAAAAATAATTAATTCCTCCGATATGGAATCGAACCTCCAACCGTTGCGTTTACAGTCACGCGCTGTATCATTGAATCCAAAATATTATACAATTTTCAATTTTCAAAAATATTTTCACAGATGCCCTCGGTTTACATAGAATGGAGAACCCATCGCATGTTGATGGCGCTGTATCATTACACCTGTACTGTCCACCTTTCGACAGTTGTCGGGTATTCGATTCCCGTACGGGTAAACCGACTGAAGTACAAGTTATGTTCTGGTCTATGTATGGAAAGAAGATTAAAAAGGTAACTGATATTGTTTACTACTCCTTTCAGTGTTCCGTACTTTAAAAAGTAACAACGGAAACTTTGTAAGATCACTTTGTTGTCCGCCACCTTTCGTCGTCCATCCGATCTCGAAATCGTTTATCATAAATCGTCGTATCATTTATGGTCCCATGAAAAACCAAGCTTCTAAGTCAACGCAATTAAAATATACAAGCATTTATGTATTGATTTTGCTGTTTGTATGAAATTCGCCGCGTAATCAAAACCTATAGGGTACTTCCCGTGGAACGTCAGACAAATATTTGGCACACAGTAAAAGAACTTATAGAATTAGAATAATACAAATAAAGGAAAAAATCCGAAAAGTTGACGTTTATAAAAAAAAGTCATCATAAACTTATATTTATACTTCATTTCATACAAAATAAGTGTATGTTCCCGCAAACTGAAAATTGTCAACTTTTATAAGTTGTACTTCCCGTTGACATATATATTATATACTCAGATCTCTAACCTCAGACACTCAATTATCTCAGTACCGTCAAGAAGATAGTCATATGGAAAAGAATAGCGTTTACGAGTACTAAAAAGATTACACTACATTTATTAATATTTAAAGAAAAAGGAACTTTCATTATAATATATCTCCCTGTAAATGTAAGCAATTAGATGTAGATTCATATATAATCTTTTCAAACATTTTTGCTATGACACACAGCTTAGAGATTGGTCTGTAATTCTGTATGTTATATCTGTCACCTGATTTGAATACTGGTACAACATAGGATCGCTTGAAAATAGATAGCATGACTCCATTTAAAAACGATTTGTTAAGTAGTAAGTACATATGATAGGTAAATAAAAGGAAATATACATGCATTCCCTGCAAAGCGAACAGGTAAAAATGTCGAGGTCTCCGACTTTTTTTTAATATGCTAGACCGATATGGATCCTGGAAACAATAGCACAATATTTTCTAGTACAGTGTTTAGTTTAGGCCAGCCGTAGCGTTGGGACACAAAGTGTGACTAAAAACAACTGGTATGGGGTTCGATCCCCACTTGAGAAAATGAAATATTTATTTACATTTATATTTTCATTTCTTCGCTCTGATGTCGAGGCAAAGCGCGACGTTGAGTCCCGCCACTCAACACGCAATGCCTTGAATACTGGTACTACATAGGATCAGAACTCGGTTCCCTCTGCCTACCCCGCTGTGTGCGGGATACAGCGTGAAGCTGATTGATTGATTGTGTTTAGTATAGGAAATATAGGGGCTCGAAATCGTGTGCGACTGGTGGAAATATACGCTGTCAAATCCCACTATCCAGTATTAATAATGATAAATAAACATATAAAGTAGTGGTAGATTCCTTATTAAATTAGATGTTTAATGGTATTTTAGTTAAGGAATTTTGTTTTTCACAGAAAAAAAGGTTTTTATTTTATGTAATGAAATTTTAGAAATTTTGTAAAATTATTATTTTTAATGTTTTTTTGTCTAAAAATAACTAACAGTGTGTACAGAAATCTCACAAAGTTCTGTAAAAGGCAACGAAGCTATTTAGGAGCTACATCACAAAACCCTAAAGTAATTGAATGTTTTTTATTGAGAAATAGGTAAAGGCGCATAGTCATAATTCCACTATTAATATATAATATAATATCTTATATGTGATTATCAACACGCAAAATAACTCAGAATACCACTTGACCACAAAATCTTGCCAGAATGAACAAAAGCACTAATAACTACACAAGTCTAGTTGACTAGTGTCTCTGATTGTGTACTAGTGTCTCTGATTGTGTGGCTTCTCTGTTTATTTGGTTATTCTATACGGACACTGCTCCTCGCTACAAAACCAGTCATACCTCGTAGTAAAGAATACCCATTGCATCTTGAACAAAAACCGACAAAATACTTGGATAACTATATATATCTAGGCAAACAAATTTCGTGCAAAAAATAAAGCAAAGAATTCTTATTTAACACGGCAAAGTCAACCAAGTCGCCATGTTTCTATCTTCGATATGACCTCTAATTGCTTGGGAGGTTTCATTATTATATATGACAGCTATTATATATTGTCCCAGTAGGCGAATGCCTCTTTAATTTTCAAATATTATATATTTAATTTTACATTCCAGGTCCTAGAAGCTAATCCAGCTGACAGTTAAGAGCAACGATGACGAAAATGACTAAAGAGTAATAATACTTAGGATATAATAATTATGTCTTAAGGTAATATTAATTTTTTAATCTGATGTTGTATTTTGACATATATGTATATATATTATTTCTAACGTTTATTTTGATGTAATGTGTCAATTCAATCAATTGATAACCAATGTTTCCTTTATTTGTAAATAAAAAGAAATAGATTTTTTATGTCATTCAAAGTAACAGCGGTGTTTTTTTTATTTTTGTTATTTAGAAACAAAATGAAAAAAAAAATGTTTAACATTTATATTATTTAATTTCGTCGTATATAATTGTTATACTTCCTGTAAATTTTATGTATGTGACGTAAAGATCCAAGAAAAGTAATTAAATATAATATAATTTAAAAAAATATCTGTAAAGTAAAATTCTTGAATCGAATATATTTTTAGAAAAAAAAATGTTTTTGATTTGTTCAATATTTTTGATGAGATCTATACCCCACTTATTTTATGTATGAAAAATCTTGCAAGCCCAATTTGATTCACTTCAAAGTGTTCGATTAAGATGCAATTTGAATAACGTTTTCAGTTTTGACAAATAAAATTAAATATAATTAATTTTTGTTGTTAATTAAAAATGGCCGCTGCGACAAAATAGCGGATTACAAATTTTCACTCAACCCCTGGTGGGTTGAGTATTAAATAAAATTGCTTGATTTATAAAATAAAACACATCATAAAGGTTTTTTTAAATATTTTCTTAATTAATATTTTATTTTACCATATAGTTCAATATCTGTCTTCTTCTTCTTCTTCTTCCTGGAGTTAATCCCGGCTATTTGCCAGGGTCTGCCTTCCTGCTCAATCTACTCCACTTTGCACGGTGTTTAGCGTCCTCGGTGGTTAGACCATTGGCTCTCATATCCTGCATCACGACATCCAACCAGCGCTTCTTCTTCTTTCTATAGTTCAATATCTGTATCATATATTAAATAAGATGTTCGGCCTGCTGAAGACATCTTTTTCAGCTTTACATAATAATCCGCATATACCAAGTCTCGAGGTATTGCGTGTCTAAAGGCAGAATTTAACACCGTGTTTTGGGCTTTTACCAGAGCGGTAAAATAAAAAAAAATTAAAGTATTCATTTCATTTATAGTCACACGCTAGTGCACCTGTGCCAACGTCGGCTGCGCTACACAACAAAACAGCAAAAACAAAAATACTAATAATAAAAGATTTTTATGCCCATACTAATATTATAACATGTGACGAAATTTTGCCACATTTAACATATTGTTATTAATATAATTTAGAAATAATTTTAATATTTTTAAAGAATTTTTCTTCACTTCGGAAAGAATAATATTTATTTACAAAACGTATACAAATTTGAACGTAGCCCGCTACGTAGTAGAATAAAAATTAATTACTTATTGTATTTCATTACTAGCGGCTCGCCCACGGCTTCGCACGCTTAAAATACATGATTATTGATTTATTAAGCAGAATTGATTGACAACTATAATGACTTCTAATATGATTTTTTTACGACATTATTGTCAAAGAATTTTTGATTGTTTTAAAATAAAAAATACGACCATTGTTGATATTTGATATTTATAAAATATACATAAAGCTAATTATTTATTACACGTATATATTTTTGTAACTTTATTTTCTTTTTACCTATATAATATACTCTGTTAAATGTGCTGATGTCAGTGAATAATTTAATTTACTCATTCAGAAACAGCCTTAAATGTTAAATTATTGATTTGAAGGATTCATAATATTCTTTGTAAAATAACTGTAATAATTGCATATTAACTCCTGTACAGTTTTTAAATTAGTTACATATATTATATGACCGAACCAACCAAAAAATCTTTGTATTTACTTGATATTGTTCTTTCAAATGACGATAACTTTTTTTTAATTAACCGATTTTGATGAACTAAACTTTAGTAGATAAGTTGAGTTAAAACAAAGCAATTGGTGAAATTTTCAAGTAAATCGGTTCAGTACTTTCAGAGAAAAATGCGGACAAAAATATGTCGACAGACAGACAGACAGACAGACAAGAAATTCAAAAAAAATCTTTTTGCTTTCTATTATTCGTTTTAAGTGTCCCTCTATCCATTCAGTCAAAATTACTAAAAGTACAGACAAAATATTTTTACTGTCTTATTATATATAGAGATGAATATTCTGGTCTTTTTTATTTTAGTTGATAGTATTTTACTTTGGTATCTAATAGCGAACAATACAATGAATCTCACATTATCAAAAATACTGAAAAAGTCAACAATTAAAGAAAACAGCTGCAAGCTTATGATTTTTTTACATTTGGTACACATACTTTTCGATATTCTTTTTTGTTGTCATTAATAAACTTTAGTAATGCTATAATGTAGCGTAGCCGTTGATTTTCGTGCCAATCAATACGCAATGCCTCCAGAATTCGGCGGAAAATGGCTGTCTGCGGGATACAATGTGGAGCTGATTTTTTTTTTAAGAAACTTATTTATTGATTTCTGGTGAGATTTTATTAATATTTTCTCCTTTCGTCTATGGTAGTATAGATAGTTAACTACATATTTTCTCATATTATATAATTTCTATTCTGCTTTTTCTTTTAAGTAGCGTTGGTATTGGTAACCCATGAAACTTTTCTTACCTCCTAACTACTCTATTCTATAAACATAACGGAATACTCATGCGAGCTTCCAGTCGTATATTATGAGGTATTGAGGTATCATTTTCTTCGACACTCCTGAAGTGTCGAAGAAAATGATATCGTTTTAATATTCCTGTTAGTGGAGGTCTACCTGCAGGATCGAAAAATCATTGACAACTAACTAAAATGCGATGGTAAACACCCAGAAAAGAACGCAAGTTTCACTTCTTGGAAATTCACATGTCCAGCAGCAGTTAGTTCTAGTGCCAACTCTGACACAATTTTTATTATATTATTGAAATTTATATAAGAAAAAAAAGGCCCGTGATCTGTTAAACACGTGTATACCTAGTATGGACACCAGTCCCTCACATTAGCTTGACACTTTTCGCCAATAGTATCTTTGTAAAATATTTTTTTATTAAGATCAACGTTTGTAGAAAGAAAAAAAAAGATTTATTGTTATTATTATTGTTAACTAACTGCATTTATCTACCAGTTGTAATAAGACTGCTGACATTTATAAAAATCTAGCACGTGCCGCGAAGATAACACAGGGCTAAATGGCGAAATTATATGGCGGTGGTAGAGTCTATCGTCCTTTACCTTAACCTATACTTGAAGAGTCTGTTTGTAGGTATAAACCACATACGGCTTCTCTTAGAATGAGGGTACTTACCTACATAGATTCTAATAGCTTAATTTAAAAAAGCTTAATTAAAACAAACCTGAATAAAAATAGAAATATAACCATTTTTCTAAGGGACGGCCCTCAGAAATAGGTTTTCTTCACTCGGAAGGCCCAAATATTTTTATTAATATCACCAGGACTTGCTCGCTGCTCAAGGAAAACGCAAGTAGAACAAGATCAAAGGAAGAAAAGATAAATGTGCTAATCTTTTGCACGGGAAGCGATTATCCTTATAGACTACAATGGACGCCGACCTTGAGGGGCCGAACGAAGATTGATCCTAAAGTTAAGTGAGAGCGAAACTGGAAGCACCCCAAGAGTCATAAGTGTAGATGTAATGAGGCTACGCCTCAATAAAGATGACGTAGTCGAACGTTACCATCCTGAAACCACGAATTAATCACAAACATAAAGGAGAACTACAAAGATCGAGGGGAGTATCTGGGCTTTTTTAAAACAAAGAATCATCCCTCTCCTCCCACCGAAGACAAAGGCTTAGAACTAGATTTGAAAAACATTGTTTAGGAATTAGAAAGAACTTGTTAAATCCAGATATTATGCGCTATGGATTATCAATGGTTATGATCATGTAAAACCTACCAGGGTAGCACGCTCGCATAAGTGATTCGCATCTACTAAAGAACAGACTAAATATGCATAATTAATTTAAATTAAATACGCGGCGTTTGTACAGATAACTTTCTCCTTATAAACAGAAATCTCTGAAACTTCAGATAGAAATGAGAGACCATCAAACAGAAAGTTGAATATTTTTTTGTCTAGTTACATTTTGTACATTTTGTAAGTGAATTGTACCTTATTTACAACGATTGTATTAATATATATTTTTTTAAATATATTTGATTGATGTATGTATTAATTTTGACTGAATGCTGATGATTATATTCATTTTTTTTTTCAAAAAAGAGTGTCTTGATAAAAGTGTATGTAGTAATTATTTCTTGCAGATTTTTATCTAAGCTGAAGAAACAAAACGCAAGTATATATTTTATATTTGCTTTATTATTATAAATATTTACAAATAAATAACTTACATATTTTGTTTTTTTAAGATTCTGTTCAGTTCCAATTTTGTATATCACATACTAATCAAGGCTACAACAAAAGATAATCTGTATATCTGTAACTATATACAGAAGTACTTCTGTATATATTAATACAGAATTATATTCTTTTCTAAATATATTGTTTACTCTCATATAGAATTTTATAACATATTAAGCACTGAATTATAATTGAATTGGTTTATTTCATTACGTTTTGTAAGTTTGATTAATTTGTCTACTTTTTCCCATGGGAGGAAAAGTTTCAAGCCGTCTCTTTCAGCTGTGGATTGAACAGTCTCTCTGACACATCCAGCATTGCACATAAAATCACAGGTTTGTGTATTTGCATTAAAATGCAAACCTTCAGCGCAAACACTTAAGACTTTTTTATTGCCTTCACAACGCCAAAATTTGTCACAGTCAGTCTCATGGGCCCAATGAGGGACGTGACATTGCGAGGCGCAGGGATCATTTCCATCAGGAATTGTTGACGGGGATTGTGTTATTACTTCAGGCGAAGGAGTTGTTGCGGGGGATGCTATGGAGCTCGGTGCATCGGTAGGGGCTGGAGCAGCGGTGGTTCCAGGTGATATTACGGTGCTAGGTGCATCAGTAGGGATTGGAACAGCAGTAGTTTCAGGTGGAGCTAAGGTGTTTGGTGGATTTGTTGGAATTGGTGCTCCAGTTGTTCCAGGTGAAGCTGTAGAGCTACCACTCTCTCGTTCACATTGAGCTACATGAGGCCAAGTACATTTCTGAAATTAAATTTTATTATAGTTTTATTTGGAATATTATCGTTTTCATATTTTAAAATAACGATAATTAAAACGGCAACTCAGTTGAAGAGGATAAGAAAAGTGAGTTACTGGTGCACAATCCCTCAGTACTGGAATTGGGATTTTATACTTGTTAAGTAAATATTTTTTACTATTCTCATTTGTGGACCATTTTTAAAAATTATTTATTTGTTTGAAAAAGCGTACTTTTCTATTGATATTATTATCATCAAATTAGGATCTAATGATGTAGTGCAATGGAAATCGAGTGAGACTCTTGAATTTAATAGGTTCGTTTTATATGTCTATACTTATAATAAATCTGTAGAAAAGTCGTTTCTGTACATTGAAAATATTTAAAAAAAAGGGTGTTAAAGGATAATTAACAGAATCCATTCCCAACTTTTTTGGAATTTTTGTCTGTTTGTCTGTTTATCTGTAACTACATATTGTCGAGTTACATCCTGTGTATATATATATATACGAGTATAAATATATATAAATAGACGATGTTCAGGCTTATTCAAATTATATTGAGATAAAAAACTGTGTTTCTATTTCTTTTGAAATACTGATTAGTTTTAAGAGCTGTTGTAATTTTTATATGTTAATTACCTATTCGAGTACAATAAGGCCTACATGCACCCATAGGTGCATGCCCATAAACAAGAACACGCTAATGATTATAATAACTTTCCATAAAGTATTCTTTCTAACAACAACAAACAATAATT